>QANZ01050523.1:23277-70387 GCA_003254925.1 Chamaecrista fasciculata | reverse complement strand
TCTAACAAATTATCTACAACAATCACAAATATTAACAAATCAAAATATCAACTAACATTATTAAAATATCAACCAACATTATTTAAAATTATATACTTAACTCTTAAATTATTTATAAAGTATAATTTTCGGAAAAAAATATTTTCAAAATAAAAAATAAATTTTCGAAATTAAAAATATAATTAAAAATAATCAACAACACAAAAAGTTTACTTACCAATTTATTTTCTTATTCCTTCTCCTCCTTCTTCTTTCTTCTTCTCTCACTTTCTCTTATTTTCACTCTCCACTTCCTCTTACTCTTACCCCAAACTTACACACCACACACAACACAACACACAACACACAACACACAACACACACCCATCTCTTTATATAGGGGAGGATGAGGCCGTCCAATTAATATTTTTTGACCGTTCGGTTGAACGGTCAAAAAATATTTGGATTCCGCGAATCACACGGTGCCACGTGGCACCGCGTGATTCGCGAAATCCAGATTTTTTTGGGACACTCGGATGACATCCGAGTGTCCCAAAAAAGTAGTCAGTCAGCGACTGACGCTGTGTCAGTCGATACTCGGACTTTCGTCCGAGTATCCCAAAAAAACTTAAAAAAAAAAAATTTCACCCTGTGCCACGTGGCACCGGGTGATTGGGCCACGTATAATGGGACACTCGAACCATATCCGAGTGTCCCAAAAATCTAAATAATTTTTTTTGTCCTATAAATCTAAATATTTTTTTTATATTATTTAAATAAATAAACCTAGATTTGATTGGGTCATTAGACTCGTAATCCTAATTTTGAATAATACCATATTTTAGCTACTACTTGCTCATACTTTTTCTCACACATGGAAGGGTAAATCTGGAAATGTAGTTTAATTTTTATTTGTATTTTTTTCTTTTTCCCTCATCACATTCATTTCATTATTCACATCAGTGTTGTCAGAACCGGATCGGACCGGACGGTCCGACCACCAACCGAATGTGAAAGCGAGTGGGTTCGACCAAAAAAATCAAACTGTCGGTTGGACCGAATTGAACCAGTTTTAACTGGACAAAATCGGCGAACCGGGGTCGAACCGCTGGATCGAACCGATGGTCCAACTATTTTTTTTTTTTAAATCTCAAAATATTTTTTTTGCTTATGCTCTCTATTCATTTTCTTATTTGATTCTCTTCTTCTATTTTGTGTTGAACTTGAAATTTGAGGGTTGAAATGTTAAATTTAATTAACTATTATGAATTTATGACTTATTAAATCTTGTTTAAGATACATTAAGTCCATTCACTTGCTTGAAAAAATGCATTTAATCTATAATCTTTAGTAGTTGAGAGAAAAGTTATATTATTTAGATGAAAAAATGTATTTAGTAATAAATTAAATGCATCTCTTAAACCACAAACAAAAAATACCGATGGTTCAACAATTAAACCAATCAAACCTTGAACCGAATACTTGTCCAAACTGTATTCAAGTGGGACAATACTGATTCACATCACTCTCACTTTGCTACAAAACCTAAACCTAAAGAGATTCGCCTCCCTTCAACTCCACGGTTCCGATCCGAGGAGTTTGGGAAACCCTAGCTTCATTCCCTTTATCACAAAACCAAACTACTCTCAGTTCTCAATACTCTCTTCTCTGCTCTTTTTTCTACTATCAAGCATTCAACACTCTTCCAGGTACCCTTTTTTTTCAAGATCTTCGTCTTCTGTTTTGCCGTTTTATTTCGTATTTGTTGCACTTTTACTTCTCAATCTATCTCTCTTTGTTTCGCATCGCCTGTCTTATGGGAAAACGGCGTTTTCGTGTAAAAATTGTGGGGTTGGTCCGTTTTTATTTTTTTTTAATTTTTTTTGGTTTTTGAAACTTGGTAGTTTTCTTACCGACCTAGGGATTTCAGATTTGATATTTGTGATTTATTTGTTGTTATAAAGATTGGAGCGATAGTATATGGATTTTTTGATAAATGAAAGATTTGATAAAGAGATTGGAGCAGTCTTTGTTGATAAATGAGTTTTCCGAATCTTGGAGGAGTGGGCAAAGCGGTGTCTGACACTGAAAGGTTTATATTCAGGATTGATGATATACGTTGGCCATCTGAAATTTCACCTCCAGATATTAAGAATGCTGAAGTTTAATGCTTGTACTCCTTCCTGTGTGGATTGCAAGTTTGGCTCTTTTGTTACATTAACTTACGAAAGTTGTGTTTTCATTGTTAGTACTCGCTTTTACTTGATCTGAACGAGAGTAATTATTTGACGCGCTACAAACCAATTATTTCTACTTTGTGCACTAACAGAGGTAAATTCCAATTACCATTCATGGAGTGCTTTGGAATATCCCTTTGTTATGCACCAAGGATGGTCATGTTTTTTCTTACAATGTTATCATTTAAACATTTGTCAGGATAGTTTCCGGTAAATAAATTATATCTGGAATTAGTGGGGCATTGTATGCGTTAAAAAGTTCTACTTGACAGTCGAGTTTATAAGTGTAGAATGCTTTTGATGGGATGGTTTATTTTAAATTTTTAATATTGTTAGCTGGTATAGACCTAAATTTTTGCGCACAAGAGATGTGCATCGCCATCGTTGCCTTTTTTCTGTCACCTCTCAGCTTTGGGCCTTTGGCTGCTTGTGAGTCCTTTTAATAAATTTGCTATCTCAGAATCTTGGAGGAGTGAGCATTGTGGTGTCTGACGCTGAAGTTTTTATATTCAGGATTGCTGATATCCATCAGCCCTTTAAAATCTCCCCTCCAGATAGTAAAATTGCAGAAGTTTAATGCTGGTACTTCATACCCTGTGGATTGCAAGTTTGGCTCTTCTGTTACATATTTCTCATCAAAGTGATGCTTATTTTTCTTAGTACTTGCTTTAAGCTTTACCTGGATGAGAGTAGTCATTTGAAAAGTTGCCTGAATATTCCTTTTCTTTTTCAGCTTTTACTTTTTAACCATATTCTTCTTCTCCACAAAGAATGCATTTTTTCTTAGCCAAGAGGAGGCCCTGTTAATTTGGTTGTTTGTGTCATATGTTACACATTATTTCAGAAAGTTGTAGATACTTTTATTCCAATAGAATATGGAAGAATTTCTTTTTTCCAGATCCTTCACAGCCATAAAGATCATGTATCATGTGAAATTTGAAAAGTTTGCTTCTATCTATAAATTTTGCTTATTTTTAAAATTGTGATATTATATTTCAGATACCTTTGTGGAAAAATGGCTGATAGCTACCAATCTTCTGAGTCGCCCGAAGAAACTCAAAACCCCAACCCAGATGGCAACGCGCCTTCCGAAAGTGATCTTGCACTGGAAACTCTAGCTCAGAAAGTTCAAGAGTCTCTCTCTCTTGAAAAAAAGCATAAATTCTGGGAAACCCAACCGGTCGGGCAGTTCAAGGATATCGGAGACACTAGTTTGCCGGAAGGCCCTATTGAACCTCCTACTCCTTTATCTGAGGTCAAACAAGAGCCGTACAACCTTCCTAATCTATATGAATGGGTTACCTGTGATATCAACTCAGAGGAGACATGCCATGAGGTCTATAACCTTCTTGCCAATAATTATGTCGAGGACGATGAGAACATGTTCAGATTTAACTATTCAAAAGAATTTCTCCGCTGGGCTTTGCAACCTCCCGGTTATTTCAGGAGTTGGCACATTGGTGTCCGCGTCAAAAGTTCCAAGAAGTTGGTTGCCTTTATTACTGGTGTTCCGGCAAGAATCCGAGTTCGTGATGAGGTTGTCAGCATGGCGGAGATAAATTTCCTCTGCGTTCACAAGAAGCTTAGATCGAAAAGGCTTGCCCCTGTCATGATTAAAGAGGTGACCCGGAGGGTCCACATGGAGAATATCTGGCAGGCAGCCTATACTGCCGGAGTGATTCTTCCTACACCAATATCAACTTGCCAATACTGGCATAGATCCTTGAATCCCAAAAAGCTTATTGATGTTGGCTTCTCTCGCCTTGGTGCAAGAATGACAATGAGTCGAACAATCAAGCTTTACAAGTTACCAGAGTCAACAGTCACCCTGGGATTCAGAAAGATGGAGATCCATGATGTTCCTGCCGTAACAAGGCTAATCAGGAAGTATTTAAGCGAATTCGTCGTCGCTCCTGATTTTGATGAGAACGATGTGGAGCATTGGCTTCTTCCGAAGGATAATGTCATTGATAGTTATCTGGTTGAAAGTCCTGAAACCCATGAGATCACAGACTTTTGCAGTTTTTACACTCTTCCTTCGACAATCCTCGGCAACCAGAATTACTCAACTTTGAAAGCAGCTTATTCCTACTATAATGTTTCGACAAAGACGCCATTGCTTCAGCTGATGAACGATACTCTCATCGTGGCAAAAAGACAGGACTATGATGTTTTCAATGCACTGGATGTGATGGAGAATGAAGCATTCTTGAAGGAACTGAAATTTGGACCAGGTGACGGGAAACTACACTATTATCTTTATAACTACAGAGTAAGGCGTGCATTGAAGCCATCTGAGCTTGGTCTTGTGCTTTTGTAGTAGTTGGAAATTTGATTGTGATGATGGACATTGTATGGTTGCTATTCTGTGGTGATTTACGTTTAAACCTTATTAAATTTTTCTTTTTTTCTTTTTGGGTCCTTTTGAAACAAACAAATTTTTGCAAATTCCTTGTAGGCAAATTCTGGACTGTCATCAATGTGTTCAATGGTAGAACTAAAGGGATACAGATTCCTGTATAATTTTATGGTCATTGGTCATGGCTGCTTACTGTGTCATTTCTTTTATGTACTTGTGCTTTCGGTTAAGGCTATTATATTTAGCTCTTTGCTTTGGCTTTTGTTAGAGCACAATTTAAAATAAGAAACCAAAAATCGGTTGCTATAAAATTCTTCTAATATTTTCTACAAAATGATATGTTTTATTTTTCTTTATATAATTTAACATTTATTATGTTATTTTTTTCAAAAAAGGGAATTATATTTATTCTTAGAATTTTCACTCGTGTATAATCCTTCAAAGCGATTGATCTAAAAATTCAGAGGCAACGTTACAAATCTTGGAATATTAGGTCGCTTTTGATGTTAAAAATATAATTGGTTTTTTTTTCAAAGAAAAAAATAAATAAATAAAACAACTAACAATAACCACCATTAATAAATTGGTTCTTAAAATATGATTGAATTGATAATTTGATCTCGAAAAGATTAAAATATATAATTTAAATCTTGAAATATTAAAATGATATATTATTTAGTCTATAAAAATTACTAAATATATAACAATTTTTCAAAAATTAAATTATATATTTCAATTGAGTTATTAATTTGGTGATATTTTAAAGATGAAATTGTTAATTATTTTACTATTAATGGTAAATCATGATTAAAAGAACTGTATCAGCTCAAAAGAATAGGTTCCATCAGTAATTGAAATTCTATAGTTAATAGTTAATACCATGGCCAAACACTTGGTCATATGTGGTCATTATACGTCTCGCCTGAATGGGTTCTGTCGGAATGAATTCCACATCTCTTCTATCAACTTTTTTTTTTTGGGCAAACATCTTCTATCAACTTGAATGTTCCTTTATATATATTTTTTATTTTCCAACCAAGGCTTCGTCTCGATTAATGCAAACTCAATCGATGTTATACACTTGACAATGATGAAAAAGTCTTTAGATAGGAATAATTATATTCACAAAGTCTCGAATTCCAGAGATTGTTTAAGCGATACCCAGCGATATCAAGCAAGTTACTAACTAAACCAGTCCCTTATTGGTATTGTTGAGCTCCTTTTGGTAGTTTCTTGCTTGGCTATGCTTAATTTTAGCTGTTTTTTGTTTATTTTGAGATGAGAATGCTTTGATGGATGTACAGTCATATTATAAAAGATAAGATCAATAATGAAATCATTAGAGAGAAAGTTGGAGTAACATCTATCGTAGAAAAATTGGTCAAAACACGTTTTAGGTGATTCGAGCATGTACAAAAAAGACCTATGGAGGCCCTGGTACGCATAGTTGACCAAATGATTGAAAATTCTATAATCCGAAGAAGGGGAATACCAAAGAAAACTATCCATGAAACTATCCAGAAAGATTTATTTATTAATAATCTAATTGTTGACAAGTGCAAGGATATATAACCACCGACCCTGCTTAGTGAGAAAAGATTTTGGTTGTTATTTTGTTTATTTTGAGCTAAAAGTACTTACATGAGTTTCAGTTGTTTTCCTCAAGTAGAATTGCATTGACTATATGTGCAAACACCTTTGATAGTATATCAGTAGGTGTGGTTGTTACTCCTGCTAAAGTTTTGTTCCTGCCATTGCATATAACTATGAAAGACAAACAAAGAAAGATTCTTTTGGTATCTTTGGAGCTTATTAGCCCAAGTTGATCTTAACCAAGAAACCAAGTTGGTCAGGTCTAATAGTAGTGGGACAGCCAAACCAGACAACTCTAGAAAAATAGCAATCCACGAAAGCATGATTTAAAGTTTATGGATGTATATAACAAAACAGACAGTTAATGGTAATATTAAAATGATATGCATTCAAAATCTCTCCATAAGGAATGGCTGATTGAACTAACTTCCATCCAAATACCAGAACTCTTATAGGCAGTTCTATTCTCTGAGAATCTGTATAGGGGAAATCTAATTGACTAATTGGAACATGACTGTTGTACTCTGCTGAGCACTCAATATGTAATAGGACATTAAGGAATCTTCAGAAAGGCATTTAGAGAATCACTATGATTTTTCAATGTTCACTCCGTTTGAAGAAAGTAAGAATCCCTTTAAAAAGTCAATATGCTTTTATAATTGATCAATGTGTATTAATGGAATCAAAATAGATCTTTAAATTGATCAGATGATCCTTTCATATTGATTGAAATCTGTTACTTTCTAATCCTTCGATAAAAAAAAAATTACATAATCTCCATAAAAAAATAGAAGGTAGAACCAATAAAAGATTGTTCTTTTTGGGTATAGATGCCATTAGTTGCAGTTGTCCAAACCAACCTATCTTCAATGGGGGACACAAGAAGGAAAGTCAAAGCCATTCTTTCTACATCCTGAGGATGGAAGAGATCATGCATCTATTAGTAGTGTCAATCATTTTAGCTACTGATTTCTTGACCAGCCAAGCGATAATATTTGTGCAAGTACAAAACTGTGGAACTCCATCTTTCGAAAGCTTTAATTGTTCTATTGCCTCTGTTTTAATAAAATAAAACTGAAATTCAAAAATCCCTAACTCTTTATGAAGTTTACTTCGAGTATTTTGAAAAACCTTACTTGCTCACTTTCCTAATATTCTTCAATCTATTTTGTTCACTTCCTTTCTTAAGATTCACCTCTTAATGTTAACTTCAAAGAAATTAAGGACCCCGGAGGTTAAATAGTTATGATATATAGCCTATAGGTAAATGCTCCAACTCAACTTTGCTATACCCTCTTTCCAAACGAAACTATTCCTGAAATAAATTAAATCTATCGCCTTCACATAGGAACCAAAATCCATAGATTTGGTACAGAGGACATATCAGCCTACTATAAACATGACTTATGAAGAAACTATTTTTTCAAAAAAATATTAGTAATGAAAATGAATCTGATATCAGAAAGCAAAGTATAAAAACGATATCAAGCTCAATAATAATTATGCACCATGAACCTAATATTCACCAACTTCAAGCCAAGACAAAAGTCTCTCCACGTGAACCTGCATCAGCAGACCCAAAAGAAAATTGGTTAATTTGTGTTTAGGTGAAGGAAATGAAAGAAAGTAATATCAAACAAATAGGTAGAGCTGTTTATTTAAAGTACATTGTTCATAAATCTCTTTCACTAGCTGTAATACTGAATCGGCATCTTCAGCAAGCTTGGAGAGTCTTTCTGCCTCCTTGACTGCCTCGGCAGCCAAAAATGATTTGTTCTCAGCTTCAGCGAGTCTGTAGGCAGCCGTATCAGCAGCATCCTTTACTGAATCATAAGATGGCACTACAGCAGATGCTGGCGGTTGTTGTGGCCAGACTTCCTTTGGTTTCACTGGAGGTGATTTTGCCCCGGAAGGGACCTCCTTTTTTATCCTGTAACAATTTTGTACCTGTAGGGTTGGACAGAGATAAGAAATCCAGTCCACATAACCATACAGACAAGTTTTTTTTTTTTTTCAGATGTGGATGCAAGGTTTCATGTCAAGATGTAATGTGTCTCGACAAGCCTGTGAGAACACGCTTTCAAAACCATAGCAACATAAAATTTTAATTCTTTGCAAATGCAATTATGAACCTAAAGTGTATTAAACTAAGTTTTATTTTGGCTGCAAAGGACAAATTGAATATCAGTGCACAGAAGCATTTCCTTTAGTAATAACTAATTGTGTTGTTGTTTGTAACATTACTAAAAAGGTTTATGAGGACAGACGCCAACTGATTTGCTAATTCCAAAATATGGAATCCCCTTTTGCCTTCTCTAATCCTTGTCAAGAAAAGAACAACTCACATGACACAGACTCGTGATTGTGACCAAGATGGGTATGAAATCCTCTCAAAAGAAGGATCATTCTTATTAAAGTGATAAAGTTGGATTTAGGCTTTTTTGGTATTAATGTATGCAAATATCAAGACATGTCCTCTTTTTGTTCAACTATTAAGAATTTCTTTCCCAAGTTTTTTTTTAAAAAAAAAAATCAATGGATTTGACAACTAGGAAAAATAACACTGCCAATCCAATATGAGCCTCTGAGGCAGAATCACAAACTTCATGCATTGGTGTGGTCATCATCACTAAAAAATAATAACAAACCGCATAAAACCCAGGTAGTATTGATTAGTTAGCATAGCATGCTTATATGATGTTAGAATTATCAGGTAAAATTACCATCATAATTAAGGATTGAAAGACAATATCAATTTAATTTCTGATTTCTAAATTCCAAGAAGAAGATAATGTCATTGGGCATACGCATGAAGAGGAGCCTCAAAACTAAGTTTAGGATTAATTAGAGCACAAAACCAGCTCCGCCAGGTAAAAGAAAGATTAAACAAAAGAGAGAAGCAGGTCAACACTTATTCTTTAGGATGAAAAGGAATCATTGATATTATACAACTTATATATAATGAATCTAAAGAAAACTACTCATAAGTCGTAAGAAGAATATTATATAACTTATTTCTTTACAGATAAAAGCAGAATAATTTACCTTCTCAAGTTTCCCTTGAGCAACAAGCCTTCTCAACCTTGTACTTAAGGCCCTTCTGAAATTTGTAGGAACCTCATGCCTTTGCTGCAATGTTATATGCGGTCATCATCCCTTGTGAACTCAAGCATAAAAAGCATACCAGAGGATATTCAATTGGACTGAACATTAAAGACAAGAAACAATTCATCTTTCTATAGGGCAATCATCAGAGGCCCAAAATAACAATAATAAAGGGCAGTTGCAACATAAACTCAACTGTTTGCCTTAATGTAAGTCAAGATGGCCATAACAAGAGTACTTCACCAGCAAAAAGTTGAATGAGACCATTATTAAACAACCAAAGTAGACTAGAAGCGTATTGTAGAACATAGAAAGAAATTGCAACAGTAGACCTTCACCTCACCTCAATGAAAGTAACAATGGCATTTATGTCAGAACCATTAGTATCTTTTATTGCTGTCAGAGCTTCAAAAACCATTGCATTATACCTGTTAAAAATCACAAAAAAGCAACCAAAATCCCTTAGCATATCATTTTCAATGAGTGGGAAAATAACAATAATAATATAAAAAGAACTTATGTTGGATGGCAAGGGTTATTTGCCAAAATTGAAATCACAACCGGTCTTTGCCAAATGGTCAAAGTTGAAGGAACTTGTTTTCATTTTAACCTAATTACAACAGACCATTCTTATCTTTTTTAATAAAGACGGAAATTTTATTAAGTAAGACAGTTACAAATGGGAGAACAAGAAACCCTCCAAGTGGAAAATTTTATGCCATATTCACTGCAATAAAAAGTTGTATATAAATTAAAAAAAAATGGGAAGAATCACCAGGTTTCCACGATAACATTATTTTCCATTAACAAATCAATTTTGTATGAAAACGAATAGTGGATAGAGTGATAAATTGTACTGGTCAACATTGAAATACAATATATTCATAAGAGATTCGACAAAATTTTATGCTGGCTGCAACATTGAAATACAAGAAATCGTTTTAAATACTTGCATAACTGAGAAATGAGCAAGAGAAAAGAAAGTAAAAAACGTACCGAGGAGCATGCTTGACATCCTGTGCTTTTTGAGCTGGATCATCTACGACAGCATCAGAAGCAGCAATTTGACGAATAGGTGCAGCAGAAGTAGCATTTTGAACACTGGCAACTGGGGCAGGTGTAGTAGCTTTAATCTTTGGGTTCCTAGCTTTATCTTTAGATCCTTGAGCAGCAGTATTAACACTTAAGTTCCGCCATTTATCCTGCCAAACAAAAAGAATGAGAAAAAAAAAGGGGAAGAAGAAAAATATATGGAGATTCAACTTCTTTTGGGTTTTATAGCCACTAAAACTTCAAATTCTCAGGATTTGGTAAATTCAAATTTGTCAAATATAAAAGAGATTATAGGATGTGATATTTCAACTCCAAGAAACTCATGGATAAATCACGTCTAACCAGTACAAGCAATCAACCACGTTCTTTCTTTTTCCTTACAATGTCTTTTTACAGTGATCCTATCTTGCTGTGGTGCATAGAACAGGAATTACAAAATCCACCAAGGATTACTAAAACCATTATCATTTTAACAGTTAAAAAAAATACTTAGATGTAAGCAAGTACTAAAGCACACAGAACAAACAGAAATTATCATAATAAGTAATAACCAATAAAAAGAAAAACAATTTAATTGATATTTTGGTCTATCACTCTATCAGTTTAAAAATCTCATTCCAATCCTCGATAAAGTATTTTGTCTTCAGTCATCCTCTTATTAAGCCCACTATAAAGTAGTCACACTAAGTGACATTGCCTAATGTAAAACTGAAATGATCGTTATATATCCACCTGTCGCTGAAAATGCCATGACAGAGCACTACACCCAGCCGTTTTGTTACATTTTTCCAATAATGAATAAGCATTTAACAATTACATTAGCTTTACGTTACTCAAGTAGCCCCTCCCTATTAAAGTGTGAAGTTGATACTTAAAACAATGCTCTTTGGACCAAAGACAAGAATGAGACCTTCAACTTTTGGCAACCAAATTTGTCCCTTCCAAGGACTCAAAAAATTAACGCGCTCAAACAAAAAACAATAGGAAATTATTCATTCACATCCCACAATTTACAAAACTATTGTCCTCATCACTCATGGGAAGCCAGGAAGGCAATCAAGCCTAGTAGAGTCATCTCTGTAATCACTCACCACACACCAAAGGAAATAGGCTAATATATTTACTTTCTAATACCCAAAACAAATTCGTTTCAACCAAACAGCAACAAGAGCTAAAGAAAGTGAAAAACCCTAAGAAATCATTTATATTGGATACAATCGAGGAAAAGGGGGGAAAAGAGAAAGGAATAAACCTTGAGGTCAATGTTGGAACGATGAGTGAGGAAAGGTGAGAAGTCGGGATCCTTGAGAATGTTCTTCCATTTGCCGGGACCATGCTTTGCTATTCCGGCGAGTAAAGCTTCTTCTTCCTCCGACGTCCACTTCTGCTTCTGATTTCCCATTGAAAGGCTTCTGTATTTCTTCACTATTGTATGGCTTTCGCGAACCCTATTTTGGTGTCACCTCACACTATTGAGCACTTGGTTCCGCCTTGAGCTCTTGTGGTTCATTGAGGAAGAAGACAGTCCTCTCTCACTCCCGCTCTCGGTCTCTTGCATATATATATACACACTCACACATGTTTATAAATTTTAAAATATTAAGTTATTTTTTATGACTTTAATATGATAAATAATATAAAATAATAATAATATAAATATATATATACTATTACTTTTATATATATTGTAATATTGTAATTTTTAAATTTTTTATTTTTATTTATAAACTTTTAATTATTTTTATATATAAATATATATCGTGTCGTGTCGTATAATTTTAAGAATTTAATGTGTCGGTGTGTCTGTATCTATGTCAGTGTCCATACTTCATAGATATACACACTAACATATATATATATATATATATAATGATAATGGTTATAGTTAATTCAAATGTAAAATATGGAGATTTGAATATATAATTAACTTGAAAGAAAATTTTAGGGATACAAGTAAAACTAACATTGTACTATGGTCATTTTGAGTTGTACCCCTAGAGAGTGTTTGGTATGTGAATTGGAAAAGTACTTTTGGAATTATGAGCTCCGGAATAGTCCTATGTTTGATATGCAGATAAGAAAATTAGTCCCAGGAATATTGGGTCTGTTTGATTTTATTTTCTAAAAATTGTTTCTCTAAAATAATTCTTAAACTTGGTTTTAAAAACATGTTTTCAAAAATAAAAACTTAAAAAACCTTGTTTGATAAATTATTTTTAACATGTATTGGAGTTTAAGGGTAAGTGAGACAGCAATTTGACTTAATCAATATTATAAAATCACCATTAATGACCAATCAATATTACAAAAGTGCCATTAACGGTTTGAATTTCTTTTTTTTAATATATATTAATGATTAATGGTGATTAATGACCAAATATATATTTTTTAATATTGATTGTGGTCATTAATATATATTGTCCAATATATATATTTCATTAAAAAAATATATTTTTAACGGTTTGATTGTGTAAATAAAAAAAATTGAATTGATTGATCATATAGTCTAGGGTTGTTTGTTGGGCAATTTGGACAATTTTGAATAAATTCTTAGTCAAACTATTCATATCGGTTTGAATTTTGAAGTAATTTTTATTTAAGTAGTTAAAAATAATTTGCTTAACTAAATTAAAATAAACTAATAAAATGACATTTTGAGCAGTTTAATAATAAAAGTAAAACAGACTAAAGCATTTAGGAGTATTGAGTCATATAATTAAGGATTGAAGGAGGAAATGATCGACAATTAAGATAAGATATTTGAGAAAAAGAATAGTAAAGAATGAAAATTTTAGTTTTTTAGTGACTAAAATGAGATATTTTTATGAGACAATAAAATATCATAATAAAAAAAGTGCCCAATTGTATGATGATCAAAAGAAAAATGATAGTTTTGTGTATTAAATGTAATCATATATAATAAATAAAAGTACAAATATATACATATATTAACAATTCATTTCGATTAATTGTATTTTTAAATCAACTAAATCAAACCAACTAATTTTAATACATTTTTAATCAAACTAAATCACTTATTGTTTGATTTAGTTCGATTTTTACTTTGGTCCGATATGGGTTGATTTAAAACACCCCTAAGAATAATAGGTGGACTATATTAATTGCCCTAGTAGAGACTCGAGTCAACCCAGTAATTTTGAGTATAACCCTTGGCACCAACAATTAGGAACACTAGAAATGAAGGAGAATCATAGAAAAAAAAATGTTACCATTATACTTTTTTTATCAAACCAAACCACCTCTATCAAGTTGGATAGAGAGAATTATCCAGTGCCGGAAACTTCATTACTATCACTCATTGAAGGTAACTCACTGGAGTCTCATATTGCTAACCAGACTGATGTGCCATTGTCTCATTCCTAAAGGGACTTAGCTTGTGACAAATTCGATGTTCAAAGAATGGTTCACAATTGATAAAATGTTAGTAGGATGACTCCGTGGAACATGTACTCCGAAGTCGAGTGCTAAACTGCTACATTTCACTACTACTAGAGATTTTTAGATTGGATCTCAAAACCTTAGTTGTGTCTCAATTAAGTTTTGTTATGGTGCTCAAGGCGAATATCCATCAAACCAAAAAAAGTTCTATGAAAATAATTTGAATATCTGTCCAAAATGAAAACAATTTTTGATAAGTTGACTCTTGTAGGTGCACCAATACTTCTTTCACACTCTAATTGGTCAAGATGCATAATATAATGCAGCAATGGTACAGTCACTAAAGGAGCAAAATCCTACTTGGATTGGGGTTCACTCTGACTTGTTGGCCTTCCAAAGTAGAGTGAATCAACTCAATCATTTCTAAACATTAACAGTTTAATTAGCCTACTGCTCATTTGTCTAATTGGGATGATTGGACGTGGCTTAAACAATTTTAACAGATCAAATGGGCATGGTTTTCGAGGTTCTAGAGTCGTCTTGGCAAAGGATGCAACGAAACTTTTAACAATATTGGTGGTTCTTTCTTCAATACTTTTGGTCCACTAAATTTTCGATGAGGGTAGTTTTAAAAATTAAAATATTTGTGAAGGTAAGTTCAGTATTTAACCTTATTTTAATAAGGGCATTTTAAAAAGGGTTTTCTATTATGTGCCCTTAGGGCACATGATAAGGGTGCATTTATTATCTTTGAAAACATAAAAAGTATGTAAATTTTTGTACAACATTAATTGATTAATCTTTTTTCTTTTTTCTTGGCAATAATACCCTCATACTCTCTCATTTTTTATATACTTCTTTTACTAAATGTATTTCTTTATTATTTTTTTTTCACTCTTGATACTCCATCTGTCCTAATATATCTGCTTTTTAAGGTAAATACACACAGACCAAGGAAATGATTAATTTACCTCAAATGAAGAGAAAATGAGATTAAAAGACTAAATTACCCTCATTAAATTACTCCTAGTTACTCTCACAGTCTCACTAATTCAATAGCTTTGACTTTTAATAGGGATAGAATTGTAAAAAAATAATTAATGCTCTCTTGATTTTGTAAAACATCAGATATTTTGGGACAAAAAAAATCCTCCAACAAAGCAAATATTATAGGACAGAGGGAGTACTTTTCTAACAAAATTACGTTATTTTGTATGAGGAGGGTATTATTTATAGAAAAATAATATTTACAGAAAGTATACTTTTTTCACATAAAAAGTATACTTTTTTTTATAAATATTTACAAAAAATAAGTCAAAACGTCATTTTCTTACCCTAACACATAATTTTGTTAAAAAAGTATCAAGAGTAAAAAAAATAAAAAAGAAATACATTTATTAAAAAAAGTATATAAAAAATGAGAGAGTATGAGGGTATTATTATCAAGAAAAAAAAGGTCAATCAATTAATGTTGTACAAAAATCTGCATACTTTTTTTTTTATAATAGGAAGAAATATATTAAATAATAGCCAAGCGGCACTTACAAACGATAAGAGACTTCAAAACCGATAAACAAGAATAATAGAACATAAACATTGTTGAACTAGAGGGCAAATCAGACTCATAAATTGTTCCAAAAAGGAACACTGATCTTATAAGGATGATATCTTGAGGATGAAAAACATCATTATGCGTGCTGTCAACAAAAAGTTTACAACTATATATACTGTTTGTCAGAGAGAGAAACATCTTCACGATAAAGAGACTACCGACTTTACTAAAAAGATAGCGAGCGTGAGATCTGAAGATCCGGAAAAGCTGAAGACTGAAAACTGATAATAACATAAAGAAAACTAAAGAAACACCACCAATCAAAGGGGAGAAAAACAAATTTGAAAAAAACCACCATAAAAGGGGGACTAAATTCAGATCTGAGATTATTTAAGATTGCAAGAAGAAGAAAAATAAGAAAACGAAAACGAAAGAGGTACCACCCGAACACAAGCTTCAGATCTCAACACATATGAGAGACACGAAAAAAAGAGACAAGGGAAACGAGAGGAGGTGCTGCCGCCACTGTGAGTAGCAGCAGTCCCAACAATCTTCTTCGGCGGCTGCTTGAGGGATGAGAGGCGATGGGGAAAAGAGTTGAAATAAATTAACTGACACAAAAAAATCTGCATACTTTTTATATTTTCAAGAATAATAAATGCATCTTTATCATGTGCCCTAAGGGCAAATAATTGAAAAACCCTTGTAATAAAGGACAAAACTTATATAAAGTTCCTTGTATGTTTGCTATCATATTCTCCAATAGATATTTGACATATGTCAAAAATTTTATTATATATATGACCAATTATGATAGAAAATATAATTAAAACTTATAATCGGAGGAACTTAATAATAAATATATTAGAAACTAAATTTTTTCCTTAAAAAAAAAATTGACAATAACCCACACTTTTGAATATTAAAGATTTTTTCTTTTTCCCTCGTCACATTATTCATTCAAAATTCAAATCACTCTCACTTTGTTACAAAACCTAAACCTAAAGAGTTTCGCCTCCCTTCATCACAAAACCAAACTAATCTCAGTTCTCTTTTTTTGGTCAACAACTAATCTCAGTTCTCGATACTCTCTTCTTTGCTCTTTTCTCTACTACCTTCCATTCAACACTCTTCCAGGTACCGTTTTTTCAAGATCTTCGTCTTCTGTTATGCCGTTTTATTTCGTATTTCTTGCACTTTTACCTCTCAATCTATGTCTATTTATTTCGCATCGCCTGTCTGATGGGAAAACGGCGTTTTCGTGTAAAAATTGTGGGGCTTGGTCCGTTTTTTGTTTTGGTTTTTGAAACTTGGTAGTTTTCTTATCGACCTAGAGATTCCTGATTTGATATTTGTGATTTATTTGTTGTTATGAAGATTGGAGCGATAGTATAACCGAGGAAATGTGATTGTTTTTTTTTTTTTCCTTTGGTGAAATGTTTTCTTTCTGAGATATTACATTTATATGGATTTTTGTGGCATGGATTGTTTATTTGTTTTGTTGAAATATACGTGCATTGTAATTTTTTTTTGGGGCTACTTGGCGAACCTTTTTGATAAATGAGTTTTCCGAATCTTGGAGGAGTGGGCAAAACGGTGTCTGACAGTGGAAGGTTTATATCAGTTGGCCCTCTGAAATTTCTCCTCCAGATATTAAGAATGCAGAAGTTTAATGCTTGAACTCCTTCCTGTGTGGATTGCAAGTTTCCCTTTGTTATGGTCATTTTTTTGTAATAATATTATGTATAAACATTTGGCAGGATAGTTTCAGGTAAATAAATTATATCTGGAATTAGTGGGGCATTGTACGCATTAAAAAGTTCTACTTGATAGTCAAGTTTATAATTGTAGAATGCTTTTGATGGGATGGTATATTTTTATAGTGTTAGCTGGTAGGGACCTAATTTTTTGTGTACAAGAGATGTGCATCGACATTGTCGCCTTTTTTTTTGGGTCACCTCTCAGCTTTGGTCCTTTGGCTGCTTGTGAGTCCTTTCAATAAATTTGCTATCTCAGAATCTTGGAGGAGTGGGCAATGTGGTGTCTGACACTAAAGTTTTTATATTCAGGATTGCTGATATCCAGCAGCCCTTTAAAATCTACCCTCCAGATAGTAAAAATGCAGAGGTTTAATGCTTGTACTTCATACCCTGTGGATTGCAAGTTTGGCTCTTCTGTTACAAATTTCTCATCAAAGTGATGCTTATTTGTTTTAGTACTTGATTAAGCTTTACCTGGATGAGAGTAGTCATTTGAAAAGTTGCTTGAATATTCATTTTCTTTTTCAGCTTTTACTTTTAACCATATTCTCCTTTTCCACAAAGAATACCTTTTTCATAGCTAAGAGGAGGCCCTGTTAATTTGGTTGTTTGTGCCATATGTTACACTATTTCAGAAAGTTGTAGCTTCCTCTTACATAAGTATTTCTTGTTGCAGTTATGGCAGGTTTGGCTCCAGAAGGAACGCGATTTGATGCTCGCCAATATGATGCTAAAGTGAGTGAATTGTAAGTTATTGTACTTTATCTTATTTTCTAATGCTTGAATTTATTGTGTATCTATCCTGTAATTTTGATTTGATGTACGGGCAAATAATTGCACAGGGACAGGCTTTCTGCTGATGGACAAGAATTCTTCGCCTCATATGACGAGGTCTATGATACTTTTGATGATATGGGATTACAAGAAAATCTTCTGAGAGGCATTTATGCTGATGGTAATATAGCTTCTTTATAATTTTTTGGTTATATAAATATATTCACGTTTACATGTTATAATCTAAGTGTGTTTGTGTAGGATTGTCAATTGCTCAATTAAAAAATTTGGCCTTTCGAAGTCATCATGTCTATTGTATTTTAACAATAATGTGAGTATTTACGCTGTTTAAATTGTTTTGTCCCACCCTTTAGCTATGGAATCAATGTTCCAGCACCTTCTGATAACAAATATGAATCTTAAATCTTAGGCGCCACTTGCCAAACCAGCTGAATTTGCTATAAATCTGGTTTAAATTTCATGAAGAACTAGTTATTTATGACAATACTGGCAATGATCTGGAAAACCAGTTATTTATCACAAGCTTAGTGATATTTAAAAGATAATAAAAGAGAATATGAATTCGTTTTCTTCTGATTACATATGCATTGAGTCAGATTCTCTATTATTTAATCTTATTTCGGTCAATCTTTCAAAATTATCTACTCACATTGAAGAATTCAACGTAGATCATGCGAGTTATTTCCAATTCGTGGCAATCTTTTAAAATTATCTACTCACTTTGAAGTATTCAAGTGGATCATATGAGTAATTTCCTATTCTTGTTCTGAAGGTTCTGAGAGGCCTTCTGCAATCCAGCAGAGGGGAATTGTTCCTTCCTGCAAAGGTCTCAATGTCATTCAACAGGCACTATCTGGAACTGGCAAGACAGTGATATCCTGCTCTGGAATTTTGCAACAGCTTGATTATGGTTTAGTTCAATGTCAGGCCTTGGTTTTGGCACCAAAAAAGGAGCTAGCACAGCAGATTGAGAAGGTTATGCGAGCTCTCGGTGATTACCTTGGTGTTAAGGTTCATGCTTGTGTAGGTGGTACCAGTGTTCCTGAGGATCGGCGCATTCTCAAAGCTGGTGTCCATGTTGTTGTAGGTACTCCTGGTCGTGTGTTTGACATGCTACGTAAAAAATCTCTTCGGTCTGATCACATAAAGATGTTTCTCTTGGATGAGGCTGATGAAATGTTTTCTCGTGGTTTCAAGGACCAGGTACTTGTTTGAACTGGCTGAGCATCATTATCTCAATTGTCATATACATGTTGACTCTCCTCATATCGATATGCATTAATCTCCACTTGAAGTTTGTTTGTTTCAAGATTGGCTCTCTTTCATTGTTAAAGTCATAACATTAACATTTAATTTGTATTTGCAGATCTATGACATCTTCCAGCTACTGCCTGGTAAAATTCAGGTTGGAGTGTTCTCTGCTACAATGCCACCAGAAGCTCTTGATAGTACAAGGAAGTTCATGAACAAGCCGGTAAGATCTTGGTAAAACGTGATGAGCTAACCCTCGAGGGTATCAAGCAATTTTATGTCTATATATATATTGAATACCCTCCCCCCCTCTCTTCATTTCCTTCTCATTCTCTGTCTCTCAAATCAAATTAGATACGTAATAATTAGTTAATATGGAATATAAGTACAGATCATGAGGAGAGTTTTTCATCATATGTGAAAATGATATTTAACGTCATACAATTAGTTAATTTTTTTTATTGGGGGAAGATGAGAGGTTAATTGATTGGGTGGGTACGTTTAGTTAGAAAATGAAACTCATAAATTTCTTTTTTGATAATATATTGTGTTGTAATTGTTTGGTGTTTTTATTATTTATAGGAGAAGATAGCAGAAATTGAGGGACAATCTGAGTTTTCTCAAGTTATCAGGTCAAAAGATTCACTTGGACACGCATTAGGAAATGAGCGTCCGGGTAGAGTGCGAGGTTTAGGTTTTGGACCTACACCCACTCCATTGTCTACTCAAAATTCTCACTCTATAAATGCAATGCAACAAGAAATTAATAGATTGCAATCAGAGTTGCAAACATCAAATGATCGACATGATAGATTGCAATCTGAGTTGCAAACATTAACTGAGCAACAAAAAAAGACCAATGATGCTCTAGCCTTCATTTTTCAAAATATGATGGAAAGAATACCACCTGAGTTTGCACACTTGATAAATACTCAGGTTAGTGTTGAACATTCTTCATTTATATTTTACAATTTATTTTTTATTATTCTTGCATTTAATTTAGCTTTTTAAAAAATAATTTTACTCTTGTAGGTACATGATGCTAATAATGCACAACTTTCACCATCAAGAGGACATCAATCTCCAACAAGCTAAGTGGAGGTTGTAAAAACTCAGAAAGGCGTAGTTGATGGGAGGAGCCTGATATAGCAGTAACTCCAAAGATTTCCAGCACATATGCATATAATTGATAATACACAACATATAGCTAATCTAACAAAACCTATTGATTTTTGTATTGGATTACAAATTGAGAGGAATTGCAGATATCGTATAAAAACACTAAATACCATAGTATAAAAAACTGGACCGGACCGAGCGGTTCAACCGATGAACTGGACTCCAGACCGTTCTGGAAAAACAAAAATACCGTTTATGTAGTTGACCCGGCCAGTCACCGGTTCAACTGCCGGTAGACCGGTGAATTGTGAACCGGTTTGACTCGCCAAAGTTTGTAAAATTACATATTGACCCCAAATTTTTTTAAAAAAATTACAAATTAGTCCCTCAATACATATTATTTAGGGACTAAAATGAAAACTTTAAAAAAATTTGGGGTCAATATGTAATTTTTAAACTTGTTATGGTTAAAATTGCAAAATAGCTCCAAAGGGTATTAAAGTGTTTAATTTTTACTTTATATTTAAATTATTATAAGATATTAATGTGTATTTAATGAATATGTATATTTGAAAATGTATTTTTTAAGTAAATTGGCTCAACCGGTTGAACCAGTGACTTAGCGGTTGGATCATTGAACCAGTGATCCGAGCCTTCTATCGGGTTAATGGCTGGTCCAGTTTTTTGCACTATGCTAAATACTCTTCAAGACAGAAGTTATCCTATAAATGTTGTATTCAATACGGAAGTTATCCTATATAAAAATAATGTGGGTTTTGAATCTCTAGCACAAATCCATATACTTGGAATAGGTCCAAAATGGAATAGATGTATCTAGGGATTAGTGGTTTCAAAGCGAATTCTCCCTAGATACACAATACACATCATGATATTTGATTTCACAATTGAATTAATTTAAAAAAGACCTAAAGTTAGGGATTTCTCATCAGGTAATGTTGCTCCAATACCCAACCAAAATGCCTGTGCGATAGCAATCAAAAAGATAGTTGTTGTGACTGGACTACAAAATGGGTTTTGGAATTTATTAACATTCAAAAGGGTATTGTTAATAATCCCGCCGAAACTGAAACCATTAAAAGAACACCCAATAACTTATTGGGCACTGTACAAAGTATTTGAAATACGGGAAAGAAATACTATTAAGGTAATATTTCCAAAGGAGTTGCAAATGGATTTGCGGGTTCCTCAATCATTGATGGTTCCAGAATCGCTAAGCTTATGTTACAATTACAAGCAATAGTACCTAGAATTACTACTAGAAAAATATATAAAAGATCATTGGGCCATGCGTGTTCTCCGTAATAATTATGACCCATTCCTTTAGTCAATTTAGCTCTTAATACAGGATCATTCAAGTCAAGTTCTTTTTTTTATTGAGATAGGTGAATTCTTATAGATCCATCCTCAAAAAAAACCGGACATGATAATTTTTCATCATCTAGAAAAATATATAAAAGATCATTGGGCCATGCGTTTTCTTCGTAATAATTATGACCCATTCCTTTAGTCAATTTAGCTCTTAATACAGGATCATTCAAGTCAAGTTCTTTTGTTGTTGAGATAGATGAATTCTTATAGATCCATCCTCCAAAAGAACCGGACATGATAATTTTTCATCATCTAGCTCGAGCATGAATCAAACGAATCGAATGAATCTAGTTAAAAAATTTCTGTTATACACACATATAGATTCTATGTACGAAAAAAATTAACACGTTCTCTTTTCCGGAGTTACAACTATTTATTACAAGAAATTCAGTTCTTATAAGTAAATGCTCAATACCCAAGTAGGCTTACAAAGTTGAGTCCATTAATATAACTTGAGTCCTTTTACATGACTCATAAATATGTTGAGTTGTTGATCACAACAATACACATTCACAACTTGCTTCATGAATTGCAAGTAACTTTGCATGATTTACTAATGTGTATTTTATTAAGCATCAAGATACAATTACATCAACAAATAATTATCTATCGTCATCTCTCATGTAGGTCATACAAATGCCCAACATGATCATGGTAAACTTAATTTTCTTTCTATTTCCCATAAGTGTCTTTCATCAGAGACAATTCAATTCGATACACTATTACACTAGATATGGACATCTTCCTGGATGAGAATTTAAATCCAAGTTCACCAGTTTATAAGAGGAATTAGATTTACTTAATGTAATAAATTTTCATCAATCATTCATTAAAATATAATAAATTCCTCCTTTCTCATATCTTTGTATTAGTGAAAAATTTTAGTTTCACAAACAAATTTTCTGAGAATTTGGTATCTGGTCTTGTGTCATTATCCAAATACATTAATATTTGATTTCATTAAAATATGCCACAATNTTTTTTAGTAATTTTACTATTTTCTAAAAAGTTTTAATTATATTCAAATCATTAACCTATACTGTAAAAATAATAAATTCAAATCTTGACCTTTTATAATGACAATAACAATTATTATTTTTTTTTATATCTCATTTCATAATGGATACTCACAAATGAGATTATACCACATAAGCTCATATTTCCTTAATCCATATATAAGGATTTTTCAACTTAATTGAAGAAATTTCTTGATCACTTGAATTATATACTTTAAATATCTAAAAACCTTCAGGGATTTTTATAGATATATTGCTATCAAGTGATCCATATAAATAGTCTGTAACAATATCTATTAAATATATATCAATTCTATTATAAATAATCAGACTAATCAATTATTTGAGAGTAATACCATCCACCACAACAAAATGAATCTCTCCATAATAAATTTCTTATCTTTGCGTAAAATCTTGTGCACAAGTCTTGTTTTATATCTCAAGATTTTATTTTCCTCATTTCCTTTTACGCACAAAGACTCATCTATACCCAACTGATTTTATACCATCGTGTTTGGACTACAGGTCCAAAAATCTATACTTTATAATTGAGTTTAACTCAAGTTGAATCACATCTTTCAAATTTTGCCAAACTATAACTATTTTACATCATCATTCTTTGACGTATTTCGGTTCATGATCCTCGTTTTTCATTTACAACTCTTAGCGCTATATAGTATAAAAGGACATTGTCGACAATAATTCCATATCGATTCTATATTCTATCAATACCAATATAATATACTGAGATCTCATTATTTTCTCTTTTATTTTCAGGTACCTGAATCTCTTCGGGAGATCTCTCTTTGGTCACGCCTTCTTTATCGTTCAACTTATGTGTTTTCTCGATTCGACCATCTTATATATATGCTCCTTCACTTTTTTGAGGATTCTTATTTTTAGAACCGATCTTCTATGCTTATGTCATGCTTTATATTCATTTGCTACAATATTTATTTGTTCTTCAAGAATATTTATATAGATTGTAGCATTTGTAGCTGGAATAACTTTTCTTAGGTTAGTGAATGCATTTAGCAATATTTTGCAAAGGAATATTCCTTTCTGAACTTCAAGTTCACATTATTTTACACGATTACACAAGGATCAAATTAGTTGAATCATTATGCATTCTATATATTTTGCTTTTCCAGCTATTTTCTTTCTCCCCCCAAAAAAATGAAAATTTTGACAAGTAACAAATTATGTCATAATGATATCTCCTATCCAAATTCTAATTATATAATACTTGATGGAGATTTATACTCTACATATTGTCTTAATTATCTTTATTGAACATACGTTGTCAACAATTTCATAAACATGCTATACTATAAATTTATCGTAATCTCACATCAATGTAAAAATTATATGGCGTTCCATATAGATCGATACTTATCTTCAGGACAATCAACAAATCTAACAACAATTGAAGAATTATTAAAAATTCGTAAAACATGTTAACCGTAAAAGCTATTAAATAAATTCTCAATAATAATATATATCAATTAACTACTAACCATCAAGATTAGCATAAATCTATTTCAATAGTTATTATCATTTTAAATCATCTATATATATATAGAACACAAGATTTTCAAATACTTATCTATTTATCGATAAATCAATTAATTAAAAAAAAATAATCTATAATATAACTTCAAACCACTTGTTCAATCATATAGAGCTTTAGTCATATATAACTTCAAATAATTTACTTAACCATATATGATTTTAAATAATGTATTTTTAATATTCAAAATAATTATGGGAGTAACAAATTCATAAAATATATTATGATAATTAATAAATAAGTAAGAACAAAAATTTCTTACCTTTGAATAGGAAATCTGAAAGATAATTAACTTGCATCAATTTGACGTAGGCCCATCTTTAATAATCGTAAACTCAAATCGGCAGAGACTCGTTCTGATAATGTGTTGTGAAATATGTTGTTATAAATATTATAATAAGTATTTGTGAACATTCACAATTGTCTCTTTAGATTTCCATGTATATATGAATGTATTTGTAATTTAGTTTCTTGTGTACATGAATGTAAGTTTATGCATTCATTAGGTACTTTCTCTCATTTAAATTCTTTAGTCTATAAATAATGACTTTGAGAGTTGATGTATGTTCTTCTTGACATAAGTTGAATAATATAAATCTATCTCTCCTCCTACTTTGCTCTCTACTCTAATATTCTTGTTTCACATATTTCACAACATTTTTCTATAAGTGTCAATATTTATCTTTATTTTCTCGTTTTCTTGAGATCACATGTAACTCTGCAATGTAATTATTTTCAACATGGTGCTGCTAGCTAGAGGAAGCTTAAACGTTACCTTTTCAACTCTTTGATAAACAAGTTAGGTCTTTAAAAAAAATTCTAAAATAAAAATGAGTTTTTTTTTTTTAGTTAATTGATTTACTGCAAAGAGGTCGAGATGATCTTTTATAACAAGTGAGTACAAGCTTTTTGGAGAATTGCACGCGAAATCTAACTTCTAAACTTGAAGATCTTAAACTCAACAAAAAAGCATCTACAGGTTATAATCGCAGATCTCCCCCGAAAGACGACCTACCATAGGGGGTCTTTGATTGTGACTCAACGACGCAATAGCTTGTGGAGAATTAAAAGTATAAACAGAACTAATAGAGAAATTTTGAACCTGATCATAAACACTAACATATAATATAACAGAAACTAAAATAGACCTAATAACCACATACGGGAAGGCCTTAACATTCTCTATAAAAGTTGATGTCTTCGACGACTCCATTTTATAGTGTTTCGTTCGACGTCTCAAAATACCATTCAATTTTTTAATTGGGTCGGTTGTCTATCTTAATGAAACCATAATTATAACAAATACAATTCTTAAATAGAGAAATCACACTTCAAAAATTAGTTATTATTGAAGAGTCACTATTCATATTTCATTTGATACAAAATAACTTATTTGACTTAATTTCTATAGACAATAATTTTAGATATATATATATATATATTCCATTCAATTTATTTTTTAATTCATATTTTCAAAGACCAATAAATTAGTTTAGCATATACTAATAAAATAGAGTAAGTTAATGATTTGGTCTTTAAAATATGATAAATTTATTAATTTAGTCTTTAAAAAATAAAATTTATGATTCAGTTCATCAAAGATACAATCAACTTGAACATTTTTTCTGTTTAAGATACTAATTGAAACCTAATGACGACATTGCAGCGATTGATGCTAGAAAATCATATTTACTGTTAAAGTTCAAATGAACATATTAATTCAAAACCAACTTGATTTTGATTGCATTTTTAAGAAATAAATTTTATAATTATATACTTTAAAACTAAATTGAAAAAATCTGTTAACTATTAAGGTTCAAATAATTAATTTCTTCTACAATATATTCATACTTTATCAATCATTAATTATTTTTATTTTTTAATAAATATATTTCTCAAATACAATAGTCCAAGCAAAAATCATTCCAAAAAGAAAAAAAATATTCCAAGCAAAAATAGTTAGTCCACTAAGATAATATTTTCAATGTGAGATGATAGAATTCTCAGCGGCAACTTATTTCGATACTGAAAGTCAACTAATTAGTAGTGGCATTATATGAAGCCCGTATTAAGTGATATTTTTTTTCGCCATATTTTTACGTAAAACATTGTCAAAAAAATAAACGGTGACGTAACAAAATCACCTTCTAAAATCATTTTCGGAGTCTCATTCATGAGCTTCTTTCTACTATAACAGCAACTACTCTCATATTTTCCACTTAATTAATAATGGTAATATAATTAAAGCAAAAACATTTGACATCCTACACATTTTCGTTGAATTCATTAATTAAATACAATATAATATATCATAAATATAGTTTTTTTAGAAAAAATGATGTCATTGTTAATTAGTCTCAAGTGCGATCGTCAACAATACATGATGCAAGATTTGAAAGCAAAGCAAAGCAAATAATCATTAAATTAAACCGGGTGCTATGTTTACACTGCACACGTAGCTTAAAAATATATGGGCCTGTTTGGGGGCCATACTATGTCAATCCAAGTCAAGTTTATGGGATGAGATGAGATTAAATAGGGTATGTAATGATGTATTGGTGTATTGGGTGATTTTANGTGTGTGAGAGAGAGAGAGAGAGAGAGAGAGTTGTATGTGTGTGTGAGAGAGAGAGAAAGAGAAAAAGTGTGTGAGTGAAAAAGATAAAAAAATGATGAGAAATGATAAATAGAGAGAGAAAATTATAAGTGTAATAAATGAGGGTATGTAAAATTACAATTTTGTCTAGTTCTTTTTTTTATATTTGTATTAAAGTATAGGTAATTATAGGTGTATAAGTAGGGATAAATTAGTAATTCTAAGAGAAAATTAGATGATGTTGTGAATGAGATGATGATTTGGATGAGATGGAGGTTTCAAAAAACACCCAACCATTAGTGTTCATCCAATCCTAAGATGAGATTAGGATGATGGTGATGCCAAACAGACCCTAAAAAAGTTGAAGTCAAATTTAATTGTATTTTCATGTATATTGTTCCTATAATTAATTGCTTTAGTTTAATGGAGGAACTACACTGTTATGAATGAAATTACATGTATTTTTATTTCTTGTAAAAATTAAGTGGTATGCTCTAATTGATAATTAAAGACTAATTCTTTCTGAGATAAAAATTATCGAAGTGAGTTTTATCTCTACTAATAAAGTTTTTTTTTCGTACGCACAACTTGAATCGAAACTAGGACATCATATATATAGTCATACCCGTAATGAGAAGGATATATATAATACTTGTTTTAGTCACTATAAAAATCCCGAATTTGTTATGGCAAAATTGAAGTTTTAGTTACAAAAATGAACTTTTAGTGGCAATCCATCTATTCTTTTGTCATGTTTTCAACGACTACTGTTGCTTTTGTGGCAACTTTAAATTTAAACATTTATATACAAGAAATAGAAAAATATATTTAAATATCAAGTTTATATCCATATTATCATTATCTTATATTCTTATTCCATAATAATTTTTGGCTTTCGAAATTGTTGAAAAAGACTTTAAAAGAAGTCATTTGTGAATAGGTCTAATTGTACAATTTTATTTACAACCTTAAAAGTCAATCCTATGTCATATTTCTTGCAAAATCGGAATCCACACAAAATCTAAAGTGAAAAATGCTTGTTAGATTGTAAGATCTTAATATTACGACCTTACAAGTAATTTTAATAACACTAATTTTTGTCATGATAAGAATACCCTTTGTAACTAGAATATAAGTGGTGTCCTTGCAGATCAAAGAAATTTGTCATGATAAGCTCATAATGAATTTCTTTTGATAAAATATAATGGCCTATTTGATTCTATTTTTTCATTTTTGATAATTTTAAAAATATAAAATTCTGAAAATTTGTGATTCATCTTTTAGAATAATCTTGAGAAAAACTATATTCTAGTCCTCAATAGATAGCGTGACTTTCAATTCAAAGATCATTATTGTCAATATAGTCACTCAGATAAAATTCATTTCAATGTTACTTTTATATCCAAATTTCTTTCAATGTTAATAATTGAATTAACATAATTTTTTTTCATATTCAAATTTATATGTAAGTAAAAAATTTTCAAGTTAATATTCTTGTAATTGAACTATAAAGTATAAAAAGAAATATGGGCATAAGAATAATGTTGAAAGGAATATTTTGGCCAAAAAAAATGTTGAAAGGAATATCATTTTCAGGGACTAATTTTCTACGGTAATGAATTTTGAAGGATTAAAATTGCAAGTCACACTAATTGTCAAGGAGTAAAACATAAATTTTCTCAATAAATTTTTAAGTTAAAAAAATGTCATTTTTAAAATAAAAAAAAAGTCAATTATGTTTTATACTCTACAAAAACAAAAAATGTAGAGTTAATTTTCATTAATGGTATAATTGTAATTTAGTACAAATTGATTTATTTTCAAAAATGAATTTTTTTTTTTCAAAAAAAAAATTGAAATACATTTTTGTTAAATAGATTTTTTTTTCTATTGAAACTTTTTTTTAAAATCAAATTCAAAAATGGTTCGAGCTTTTACCCCACTAAGGCGACGAGTGTTCGAATATTTTGATCGATGTGAGGTCTTTATTTGGTGGATGATATGTAAATTTTTCTTGTAAATCTTCAAAGAGATCTAGACTCTAGAGGTATTCCCTAACCCTAACTAGAGGGATAGCGGTGCTTTCCCCCACTAGGGATGATCATGGTCATGGGTATGGTACTATGATACCCGGAGCCGGACCCATATGTGAGCGGCTATCAAAATCAATCCCTATACCCATACCTGCTGGGTAGTCTAATCCTCATACCCGGACCCAGACACAAAAAAATTTTAAAATAAACTATTTTTTGTTAATATAAAATTTATATTCATCCAACCTTTTACATCTATAACTACTAAAAATAAAAAATAAATTATAAATATGAATGCATTAATAAAACATTTCAATATTTATAAAAACTTTAATATTTTTCAATAAAAAGTATTAAAGTATTATATTTTTTATATATAAAAATATATTTATTATTACTAATGAGTATATGGGTAAGGTACGGGTAGAGTACCACCATACCTAGACTCGAACCCGACCTATACCCATAGAGTAAATTTCAAGGTCTCCATTGAATATGAGTATTTTGATCATCTCTATCTCCCGCTTAAACTTTTGTGTTACCAAAAAAAGATCAAATTAAAAATTACATAACATACATAAGCTTTAGAAGTATATATAAGTGACGCATTGAAAACGGTATAAAACTAACCTATAACTGACTTTTCACTTATAAAACTAACCTATAATTGACTTTCCCTTAAAAAAATTGACTTTTCACTTGGCTAATTTGGAGTACTGTACATATGATTGTACAAAGTCATTGAAGAGAAATTGGTATAGTTTGAAGGGTCGAAATGTTTAAAAGTAAAACTACTGAGATAATATTCCTCATTTACAACATTATCAGTTTTTTTTTTTGAGTTGTGCATTGAGATATAGATTAATATATATATTGTAAATTAATAATTTGGTCCTTAAAAAGTCACCGAATTGATATCTTGGTCTTTAAAAAATTGAAATACAACCGTTTAACCTTGAAAGATTAAAACGGTACACTCTTTAATTCTTAAAATATTAAAGCAGTGCATGAATATGATTAACAAGTATACTATTTTGATTCTTAGGGACTAAACTGTATATTTCAATATTTCAGTGACCAAATTGTTTTTTTACTCTTTACATCATTTACCATGAGTAAACTAACAATTCGATCGGTTCTCAAAATATTACCGAGTTGACAATTTAGTCCCTAAAAAATTAAAATACACATGCAATTTAGTTCTTGATAAAATAAAACACTATACTAATTAGTCCTTGAAAGAACCAAACTATATATTATTTAGTCCATGAAAAGGACTAATAATCATATTCCGTTCAGTTCTTTTAGATACTAAACTGTATATTTCAATTTGTAAGAACTAAGTTGTTAACTCGGTAATCTTTTAGGTACCGAGTTGTTAGTTTATTCAAAAACATATACTTCGCCTCTCTTTATCAATAGTGAATTATTGATTGAATTTTTAACTTCAAATCTTTTGTTAGACTTTGTGATTATAATATTGAGATATTGAATCATCAACGATAAAATAAGAAATGGTTAAAAGATATGCATATATATATATATAGACAATAACTAGACTAAATATAGTTGACAATATTACAAATATGATCTAAAATATGTGCATATTGTGTACTATAATTATCCATTTTTTTTCTCATATATGTTTATATATATTATCTCTACAGGAAAATTCCTCTAATATTTTTCTACCACTCAAATAAAGGAAACCCAGTACTTGATATCCAGAAATCCAAATCTTCTTCACTTGGTTGACATTGATGATCAATAGATGATGATGATGATGAACGGACCATGTTGTTGTCTTCAATGATCTGTGGTATCTTGGAGTTCAAGCCATCTTCAATTTGATCATTATTTTGGAAAATATCGAGGAGAAAATCATCAAGAAAATCATGATCATACTCTATTTGAAAGGAATTTGGACTCAATATTGGATTATTTGTGTTATAATCAGATGTAGATGAAAATGGCCATATTATATTATTCTCCAGATTTTCAGTGTTGGTAGTGCTTGTTGTTGATGAAGGAACTTCAGGTGATGAGTACACATAATTATTAATTTGTTCACTATTGTTGTCTTCAAGTTCATGTTTATACTTTTTAAGTGAAAGAGATGATTCAGGCGATGTTTCTAATTTCTTAGACAAGTAAGCGTGCCAGTAATTTTTGATTTCACTATCTGTTCTTCCTGGTAACATCTTCGCTATCAAAGTCCACCTGTTAAAATAATTTTGTTAATTATTGTAAATTTAACAAAGCCATTAGAATGTCAAAGGAAAATTAAAGTCAATTGATAATTTAGTACTAATAATATATCAATTAATCTCTCATCATATATAAATCAACAAAAGGTTGTAAATATGTGGGAAAATTTATTATTTGGTCTGAATTTATACCAAGTCAATGAATCAGTGCTTAATCTCTAATCATATAATTCAGAGACTTAGTATAAATTTAAAGACAAAACAATATATTTTCTCTCTCTCTCTATATATATATATATATTTCTTATTTTATAATTAAATGTTATTACCTATTTCCATGAACCTGATGGAGTCTTGTAATTATATCTTCTTCTTCTTTAGAAATGTTTCCACGTTTTATGCCAGGTTTTAAATAATGTAAATATCGGTGCCTGCAACTACTTCCACATCTCTTCAATCCTAAAAAATTATTAATAATAGTCAATATATATAATCAAAAGTTGCATGCAAGCTATGCAATGATTAGATATATAATAATGGAGAGGGATAAAACAAATATGGAAAGAAAAACACAATTATATATTATATCAACACGATATACTTATTAATTCTTTTATGAATTAAATAGTATGTCGTTTTAATCTTTCAAAAATCAAATGGTTAGTTTACTCTTTATATTTATAAGTCAATAAAAGCCAGCCAATTATTATGATAGTAACTAATGCCAATATATATATTTTCTCAAAGTAAAGAACTTTTTTAGCTTATGAAATCCAACTCGGAGAAGAACATATTTTAGGTTTAATTTTTATATATCTTCTATCAAATATTTGAATGCATGAGAGTATCTTTTTTTTTTTTTAAGAATTAATAAGTATATCGTGTTGATCTTTTAGGGATTAAATTGTGCATTTCAATCTTTCAGAGATTGAGTTATTAGTTCAGTAATTTTTCAGGGATCAAATTATTAATTTACTCAATAAATAAATAAACAAAATAACACCTACAATGAAATACTTTTATAAAAAAAATTAAAAATCAAGAAAAAATCTGAAAAGACTCTTCTCCTAAATTAAAATATTTGTATAAGTACGTATACACAGACACAAATGCATATATATATATATATATATAAAAGAGAGAAAATATAAGCACACTAAATTAAACCTGTTTTTTGGGCGACCATTTCCCATTGACCTTCTCCATGGAGAGCCACAAAATTGAACAAGATCTCATCTTCTTTTTTAGACCAAGCACCTTTTAATCCATGTCTATCCACTTCCTCATCCTTCTTTCTCTGCTATTCAATTTGTTTGATCATAGAGTTTAAGTCATTTATAGCAATATTAATTAACAATATAATATATATGACCATATTTTGATCAATATCATTAGAGAGAAAATCATAAATGAAGAGTAATATCATCATCATTAATATCATCATCAAATTATTTGAATGTTGAAGAAACATATTTGACGGGTTCAAACCATAAGATGACGACATACCAAAATTTTAGTTTTCTTCTCTGTAGTTTTGCCTTCATGATGTAACTTTTTGGACAAATAGATTTTCCAATAATTCTTGATTTCAATATCGGTTCTCCCCGGTAAATTTTTAGCTATTAATGACCACCTGTTCAAAATAATATATACCATATCAGAATATATGCACTAGCTACATAGATATTAAATTAAGTGTGTGTTTGGGTGAGGATTATAAAGTCATTATAATCTCATTACAATTTCATTATCCCCATTTTCATTACATAACTTAAGCTACAGTGCTATTTGGGGGTTTGTTTTTCAATTATAAAGTCATTACAAAAATTACACTTCATTACCAACTCATTTCATTACATATTTCATACCCAATTACTAACATACACCTACTCAAATACCTATAATTACCTATACTCTAATACAAATATAAAAAAACTATTTAGCAAAATAGTAATTTTCAATACCCACATTTATTACACTTACAACTTTCTCTCTCCACTCATCATTTTTTCTTTTTTCTTCCTCTTTTTCTTATTCACACCCTCTCTCTCTCACATATATATTTTATAATTATAATATATATATATATACATTTCGGCAAAAAATATATATATATATACATATTATAATAATATAATGTGTATATATATTTTAATATATATATATATGCCACACACTCACGTATTCATATATATAATATAATAATATATAAATATTTTTTATTTTATAAATATATTATACAATACTATATATAATTTATAATTTATATTAATTTAAAATAAAATAATTCAACTCATGTTATTTACATTTTAGTCCATGATATAAAATATATAATTCAGACGCCAAAAATATACATTTTGGTCTCTCCTCCAGTATATATATGGGTATACGAGAGAGGCGGATAGTGGAAGAAGAGTGGATGGTGCGATGTGCTCATGCGTGAAGATCAACGGTCATATTATTACCCGCAAAAAGACAAACCGTTTTGATTAATATATAATTTTTGGTCCCACATTTTTTTCGTGGATAACATTTTGGTCCTTCAATTTATTTTTTGGAGGAAAGTTTGCAATATAGAAATCCAATCGTTGATAAATGCAATTTTTTACGGGTTAAGAGATATATTTCATTTTCGTAAGGACCGATTCCTTCAATTTATATAAAATCATAGACCAAATTGTAGGTTTTTAATAATTTTCATGTTATTTACATTTTGGTCCTTTCATTTCATTACATAATACTACTCCAACCTTCATTACAAAAATTCACATCTAGCACAAATTTCGAGACAATTTCATTACCATTTCATTTCATAACCACCACAACCAAAAAGTCAACATATTATTTTTTTTTTCTATCTATTTCCATTATCAATTATCAATTCTACCCCTATACAATTTTAAAAAACCCATACAATTATTTCAACCAACCACAATCATTACATACCCATTTTCATAATTTCACATCTAATTTTTTTCATTACATCTCAAACTTATCCAAACACCATTTTCATTACCATTTCATTACATAATTTTCTCATTACCATTTCATTACATAATTTTCTCATTTCATTACATACTTCTCACCCAAACACACCCTAAATGACTTCCTTGTCACCCAAAAATTATTCTAGTTGGTAATAATTGGGATGCTTATGGGTGGACCATGATCACTAGACCTGGACCAGTAAAAAGATATTATTCCCATCTTTAGACAAATATTTGAATCACCATCCTCGTATCTAACAAATATTTGAATTCTTGAACCCAGACCTGAACTCGGTCCCCAAGAAAGTTTAAAATAAATAATTTATTTTTATAAAATAGAACTAAATTATATTATATAATATTATAATATATATGTTGTTTTTTCAATTTTAAATTTTATTGTAAAAAAATATAGTTTTATTCTTATATATAATATAATTTAATATTATAATATATATATATATATATGTGTTAAAAAATAAAAAGTACTGTAATAGATAGATTATGAGCTGGGTACCCAGAATATAAACCCGCAATTTTGAATGGATAAATTAAATACCTATACTTGGACCCTTTACATTTTCACCCATGCTTAAACTCAGATCCAACAGATAAAATTTATATGTATCTATCGGATATGTATCTTTTGATCATCCCTACTTTTGAATATAATCATCTTCCATTTTATCCTTCAAAATTTTTAATTTAATTTCTAGAAGATCAATTTTCATTACTCTTGAATCTACCAATGGTAAAGTCTTTTAATTTATAGTACCTCAACATTTTTTTCTTCCAATCAACATTTTCCATCCAAGAAGCAGTTGTAGCTAGCTAGCTCTCTGATACCCAAAAATCTAGCTTTAATTAAAAAAAGAATTAAACATCAATATATATTTGGGTTAATTAATTAAGTACATCTAGACAATTTTATATTATTAATTAAGGACCACATATGGTCCTCTTTTTCTTTTTTGGCTAACAGCGACTACTTTGACTCAGGAAATATTTGAGATTAAATTAAAAATTTAGTATTTAAAAGTCAAAGTCATCAAACTAAATTAAACTATTTTATAATTAAATTAATTAAAAGAAAGACATTCTTTCAATGATTACATCATTAATTTAATCAATATACTAAAGTCTCAATGCAATTTCTATGGAGGTTAATATATGTTTCAGTAAAGACAACAAAAAGAAGGGGAAAACAACAAGGACATGCATTTCGATGTATATATATACTATAATAGTGCATAATATATATGTAGCAATTATAAATATACAAAAATAATACCTGTTACCAAATTGCTGATGAAGTTTTATGATCAAAATCTGTTCTTGTTCAGAAATATCACCCCTCTTTATATCAGGTTTCAAATAATTCAAATACCGATACCTACAACTTTTTGCACACCTCTTCAAACCTTATTATATATATAAGTTGGGTCAAGAAGAGGATGCATGCAATGAATTAGTCATTATATTTGAAAATTCTATACTAATAATGAGTAAACTAACCATTTGATATCCGAAAGATTACTAAATTAACAACTCAATCACTCAAAGATTGAAATGCATTGTTTATATTAGTCCCTAATAAATCAAAACTGTAAACTAGTGAGTCCTTTATGAACTAAATATTATTCTATTTTAATCTTTTAAGAGCATACCGTTTTAATCTTTCAAGAACTAAATATGTATTTTGATATTTCAATGACTGAGTTGTCAGCTTATATTAGTAATCTCTCCAGGAACAAATTGTTAGTTTAATATAAACAATAAATAGCATTCATGAATGTTACTCTAAGCTATATCTTATTAGAATTTAAACCATAGTGCAAAAAATTGCACCGGCCATTGACCCGGTGGAAGGCTCGGGTCACTGGTTCAACCAGTTGAGCCGGTTTACGTAAAAAATACATTTTCAAATATACATATTCATCAAATACACATTAATATCTTACAATAATTTAAATATAAAGTAAAAATTAAACACTTTGGTATCATTTGGAGCCATTTTGCGATTTTAACCATATCAAATTTTGTAAAAATTACATATTGAGCCCAAGATTTTTTTAAAGTTTTCATTTTAGTCCCTAGATAATATGTATCAAGGGACCAACCAATTTGTAATATTTTGAAATTTTTTTAAGGTCAATATATAATTTTTGTAAAATTTGTCGAGTCAAACCGGTTCACAGTTCACCGGTCCGGCGGTTCAACCGCCGGTTGAACCGGTGACTGCCCGGGTCAAATGCAGAACGGTATTTTGCTTATTCCAGATTAGTCGGGTGTCCGGTTCACCGGTTGAACCGCCCGGTCCGGTCCGATTTTTTGTACTATGACTTAGACCTTCAATAAATAATAAAAGATAAATATTATATATAAACAAATTAAACCTGAACATTTGGCGACCTCTGGCCAATTGCCTTCTCCATGAAGAGTGACAAAGTTAAAGAGAACTTCATCTTCTTCTTTAGACCAAGTTCCTTTGTTGATCTCGTTCTTGAAGAATCTTCGTCTTCCCATTATATATATATACTTCTTCAATTGATCCTATATATATATATATATATATCTGTCTCTATTTCTCTCTCTCTCTCCCTAGATCTCTCTATAATATATGGTATAGAGTACTTGTGATACTGCTCTCTGGGTATGAAGTGCATGCTATATATATACATGAAAGTGTAGTCAAATTCAAATGTTTGTTATTGGGACTTCATGAAAAGAAAGAAAGAAAAGTATGTTTTGGGAGTTAAGACAAATTAATTAAGAGAGAAAGTCATTAGAGTGAATAGTACGTAATAGCATGGCATGCAGTCATAGTAATGCATCCACAGAAAGCAATTGATTCATACATTATTATATATATATTTGGTCATGAATTCAACATGTGTGTGTGAGTGTGTCACTGTATTCAAAATACAATAACATGAGTGTGCCGAAAATTATCTCTATGGGCCAAATATTTACGACGAAACTTCTTATGTGTGTATATATACATTTGCATCTTGATTAATAATAATTATGGAAAGACAATGAAATTCATATGATCAAATTGCACTTTTGATCCCATTATTTTTGCTCAGGTATCAATTTGATTTCATAAATTTTTTTTGTTGTACTTTTAGTCTCCTATCTTTGCAAAAAGTTTTAGATTTTGTCCCTATCACTTTTGGTACCATATCTTTTGGACTAGGTTTAGAATAGGTCTTGTATCTTTGCAAAAAGTTTCTTCTATCATTAAAATATAATCAAGCAAATATAATTCTTCTGTATGTGGGAGCTCAAATTTTCAACCATTAAAATATTTTGGAATTGATGTGTTTCTCTCTCTTTGTTTTTTTTAAAAAATATTCTTTTAGTGAACTTTACCCAATCTATTCATGTCACCAATAAGTCACTTGCTATTTCTTAAATAAGGTTACTATATAACTATGTGTACAACTGAGTTGAATCTTAATTAATCAGAACAAAACTTCAAAATAAAAATGTATAAAAAATATTATTGGTATCCTCAAATTATATGGTTAGTTTCAGTTGTATCTCTTAAAGGTTTTTTGGGTCAAATGTACTCTTAATTTCTTTTGTGTCAATTGTACTTCTAATTCAGAAGAACAATTAACTTAAAAAAAAATAAATTTAAAGAGTAAAATGAAACTTACCCCTATAGTTTAGGGTATTAAGAGTACTTTTAACAAAATTAAAAAAAAAAAATTCAAGTCATTTAATTTAGTGTTGTTCTAGGTGGAAACTGTTAGCTAGTTTATTATTAAATCAATTGACTCCGATGACCCATTGGGTCTCCTTTTTTTTTTTTTTCAATTTTAAAATTAAAAAAGTAGACAAAGATTATTTGATAACTTGGTATTCTTGTAATAAAACATTACAGTAGTTTAGAATCCATGGATTGATTATATTTTCGTTTGCTTAGATTGTTTGTGACTATTACTTGATGGTTTTGTTTAATGGTACATGTAATTTAAAAATTGTTATTATTTGAAAATTTCAAGACTGTTTGATCATTATTCAATAATTACCTTTGATTTTAATTGAATTAGTGAACTGAATTACTGAATGAGCCAAATTTACTATGTATTAAATTATTGGAGACATATATAAGTAAATTAATTGACAGGTTGACAGCTATTTTTTAATGCAAATATTTTTTTTTATCAGTTTCATCTATTTATCTTTCTGTTTAAGTTAGGTAAAAATTAATCTTTCTCCAGCGGATAAATTTCATAACAATGGTAAAAAAAATTTAATGAGAATATTTTTACAATAAAATTTAAGAAAATAAAAATTAACTTTCAAATAATCCGATGATTTTCTTGACTTATGTGTATAACTAATGTTTTAGAAACATCTAATATATCACATGAAGCTTTAAAAGCAGTCAACGTTTTAAAGATTTAAGTATAGGACAAAATGAGCTTCATTTTCACAACCTTGACGTGTACACAGGCAGGATTTCAAATAATGTACACTTATCAATTATTTCATCTCTTTTTCTAATTTAATACAGATAATCTATTCTCTAATTTTTCACATTCATATATAAATAAATCATGTACACGTTTGGCATTTCAAAAATTAACTTACACGATATTAGATATTTTATTATTTTGTCTATTTATCTACTCTCACAAGAAAAAAGTAAAATTTTAATACTTGTTAAAATAATATATTTAATTTTATAGTTAACGTACTTTTCTGGCAGTCATATTTCAAATTCGTACGAAAACTTTACTTTCATTAGTGTGTTTAATTAACTGCTAACGTCATCTAAAATATAATTAAAAATTTGTTTGTCAAGCATATAATATTATAATATCATGATTGAACTATTACAAATGGTGACACTACATAGTTGATATATATCAATTAATGTAATATTAATGTACGTAGAATACCATTAATAACGATATAAAAAACCTATAATAATTAAGATATTGAGAAAATTAAAATTTTCATATATATATATATATATACATATAAAATAACCGAAGAAAAAAGTTTGACTTGGAAATTAAACATTACTTTTGAATTTTCAGTACCAAAATGTTTCTATGGCCAATACATTATTTCCACCTTATTACGGCTTCGTTTACTTTGAATGGAGCTGGTAGCTTTACATTTATTTATTTTTGTACTAGTTTAGTTATTAATATTTTAAAATATAATTATACATATAAGAGTAGAAATATCATAGATAAAGAAAATGAATAAATGACTTTTCTAAAAAAAATTATTTCTCAAAAAATAATTAAAAATAATTAATTTTTCAATTAACGTGTTTTTATATTATTTAGTATATCTAAATTTATATATTAGAATTAAATATTAATTATTATTATATAGAGAGTATAATGCATGTCAACTAAGTCAACCTTACTAAAATTAATATAAGGAGGTTATTAGTTACAAGTCACAAGTCAGGTCTCAAGTCTCAAGTCTCAAGTCACAAGTCCATTGGAATATAAATTAATCAAAGTACTGAAACTGCTAAATTAAATGCCAATAGAATTTAATTTTTAAGTGTGTGGACTTAAATGAAATTCATACAGACACATTAATTCAGTGGTGGTATTTTGACTAGTGAATGTAATGTGTGGTGGGTATTTGTGGATTTTATGACCTTTCTAGTTAGTACTGTCCACGGGGCATTAATTAAATCATGTCTTAATTAGAAACTAGAAAATAAAACTAATTTAAATTTTAATTAGTTTTATTTATTTTTTGGCCAAAAGTGCGAATTTGGTCTCATAACTTTGCTTCAGTTCCCAAATCAGTCCTATAACTTTTTTTGTCTCAGATTTAGTCCCATAAATTTTGAAAAGTTTCCACCGTTAGTCCTATGAGTAATTCCGTCCATTTATTCCGTTAAATATGACGTGGCACCATGACTAGGATGCTGACTTGGATAAGTAGATTGAAAAAGGACCATTCTGCAACAACTAACAACATTTTGAATGAAAATGAGATTTTTAGCAAGGACCATTTTTAAAACCCTTGTATCACTGATCTCTTCCTCGCCTCCCCGCGCCGCCAACGTTCATCTCCTCAGATTCCTCCAAACCGACTGAACTTGCCGGAAGCTCTTGTTGGGTCAATTCATTCATTAATTCATCTTCACAATTCATTGCATGACCAAAATGGAAAAACAAGGAGAAGAAGAAGATCAAGCAATCAGTGAAACCCCAAATCAGAATCTGCAGAAGCTCACCATTTTCTATAACGGCAAGATGTGTACTTCTGCCGTCATCGAGCTCACCATTTGATTATTTCTTCGCCGCCGTCGACTCCACCATGGAAGATGCTTTCGACCACCGTCAGAGCCAACAGGAGAAGACCCGCCGCCACCGTCCCTCCCCTACCCCGGCGAGTTTGTCAACGTTGTGGAGGAGGCGTGGGCGGCGTTCAACAAGAGCTTCCGGCAAGTATAATCAGTTTGGAGGAATCTGAGGAGATGAACGTTGGCGGCGCAGCGAGGTGAGGAAGATGCTAATGATACAACTTACAAGGGTTTTAAAAATGGTCCTTGGTAAAAATCTCATTTTCATTTAAAATGTTGTTATTTGTTGCAGAATGGTCCTTTTTCAGTCCACTTATCCAAGTCAGCATCCTAGTCATGGTGCCTCGTCATATTTAACAGAATAAATAGACGGAATTATTCATAGGACTAACGGTGGGAACTTTTCAAAACTTATGGGACCAAATCTGAGACAAAAAAAGTTATAGGACTGATTTAGGAACTGAAGCAAAGTTATAGGACCAAATTCACACTTTGGCCTTATTTTTTTTAAAAGTTGATATTTGTAATTTATTGTCAATAATGTCCTTATATATTAGGGTGCCCTGGTTAAAAATTGAGAAAAATTATTATTTGGTCCTTAAATTTATACTTAAATCAACTCATTTGTCTCTCAATGATCGAAATATTCGATTTGGTCCCTGAATTATTTCAATTATCAACCAGTTGGTTCTTTAGTGACAATCTGGTCTTTGAATTTGAATTAATTTTATACTTTTTGGTCATTGAATTTGTACTAAATCAATATTATTTGGTCCATGAATCTAAACGAATTTTATACTTTTTGGTCCCTAAATTTGTACTAAATTAATACTATTTGAACTAATTTCATACTTTTTTGTCCTTGAATTAGTACTAAATTTATACTATTTAGTTTCCGATTTGTACTTTTTAGTCCCTGAATTTGACTTAGGGATCAAATCATTGACAATTACTATAATTCAAGGACTGGGTGATATATTTTGATTATTTTGATATTGATTAGTTGACTTGGTGTAAACTCAAGGATCAAATAGTAGGTTTTCTCTTAAAAATCATTAGATTATAGTATACCAGTTTTTTTTTTTCAAAAAGGAAAAAGAATCATTTTTATCCCCAAATTTTATATCACCTTTCAATTTCGTCCTCAATATATTCTTGCTTTCAACTTCATCCCTCAATATTTCACATTTTTCATCAATTTTATCATTTGATTAACTTCTTTGAAAAAATGAAGGATAAATTTCATCTTGTTTTCAAATATGAGTCAAGATTTGAGTTTCTTTTTCTATCAATTTATCATTATATGTCATTATCCCAGTAGAATCTATTGCTAATATTTGGGCTAAAGTATGAGCAAATTAAATGATAAAATTGACCAAAATGTAAAATATTGATAGCGAAATTGACAACAAAAAAAATTGATGAGAATTCTAAAATATTTTTTCACAATTGATATTTGTTTGCAAAGAATTTGATTATTATCAAATGTCTCTTCTCAATTAACTATTCATAAATTCATATAATATCTATTTTAATTATTTAATTTTTTAATAATGTATGATCGTTATGTAATAATTTGGTAACAAATGAAGTTGACTGAAAACATCTAATTAATGGATATTAAATTAAGATAAATTCATCTGACAAAAAAAATTAAGATACATTCAGTTCTAATATTATCAAAATTGAGAATTTAAGTAACCGTATGAGTGTGATTTAAGTGATGGAAGTTCAAATTTCACCTTCAAATATGAAAAGTATTTTGTGGCTAGCAGTTTACCTTTAAATAAAAAATCTACAAAAAAAGAGATTAATTATTATTTTCGACGATGAATACCTTAGTTTATAAAAAAAATTGAAAATTTAAGTAAATTTAGAAAGAGAAGTGAACTCGAATAGAAAACTCATAAAAGTTTATTTAAATATTTATCTTCCATTTAATTAATTTAAATACATTAAATTAAAAAATTATCTTAAATCCAAATACTCACTTAAATAAAACTGAAAAGAAAAATAAAAAATTATATTCAACATTCATAACAAACCAGACAACCCTAAAAAATTAAATATAAAATTAGTCAAGATTTATCATATTTATAAAAGATATCTCATAAATCATTAAAAAATCACGTTAAAATATTTTTCATAAAATATTTAATCTGTTAGAGACTTAGAGTGATATAGAATTTATTTTTGTAAGAAAATCAATTTTCCTAACAAAATTGCAATATTTTAGAATAGACCGTATGAGAGATTGTAAAATATCATATATAAATATATATATATATATATAATTAAAATCTAAATATACGTAATTTGTAAAAGTAATTGATTACATAATCCTAGCTTCTCTTTTTCCTTGGTTTGCAGGTGGTAGCCCTTCCGTTCAGATAATGTTGAAAATTTCTCAATCGTAAGGGTCTTCTCTTTCTTTATAAGAATGTTATTTTATTTCTAGGGTTACGTGGCAGCGACGTTCTAGATTAGAAGTGTTTGTCTATTTTAGATGACATTTTTTTATGTTTCCAGTTCTTTAGATGATTGTAACTTTAGTTGCCTGTTGTCCTCTCGGATGGGTTGCGAACCTCGATCTTCGTTAATTGATATCTTGTGTANTTTTTTTTTTTTTTTTGTGAGAGACATAATTTTATACATTTAAAATTAAACTTTCTATCACATTATCCAGTGACGTTGATAGACTTTTTCTGTTTTTGGCCAACGACATTGATAGACTTAAAAGTAAGTCAGAGATGTGATTTTTGACAAATTTTATAGAACAGAAAAGAATAGTCTAGAAGCAATTGAACTATTCTTACTGGAAAAGTATAATTTAAAGGAAATTTGGATCATAGTTTTATTAAATTAATTGGTTGGATGGAATGTCATTATAAATATATAAATAAAAAATATATAAGTATTTTGAATATAAATAATTTATAATTAATAAAATAAAATTATAAAATTTATATAGTAAAAAAATATACACTTATAAATTCATAATTTCATTATTTTAAAAATAAAATTGAGAACTTCCCTATGAAAATTGATTTTCCATATATTTGTCCTAAGAAATTGATGAACCAGGATTTGGCCGGGGGTCGTTTCCCAGTTCGCTGCAAGATTTTCCTGCAAGACAATGAACCACAGGAGGGCTCCCCTGTGATTCACCTCCGAAGCTTAAGTTAGTAAGAGTATAAGCTAGCATGAGTAGCGTGTGAGTAATGAGTTACGTACCTTTCATAGGGTTACCATCTTGTATTTATAGGCTTATTAAGGAGAGTCTCAACCCAACCAACTTCCTTGATTGTAGAAGAGATATCTTTGAGTGATATGGGAGGTGAATCGTAATCTTTCCTATTTCATGTAGGAAGATATTGTTTTGTTAATTAAGGATAAGTGAGTCACTATTATTTGTGTAGGGCTCCTTGATGGCTTGTGGGCTTATGGCGCGCTGGGCCAAGGGCATCTTCTGCCAATTGGGCCTCCTAATTATTGGGCCTATTATCACTAGTCCCAACAAAAGAAGTGAAGCTCTGTCCCCATGAGATGTGTCCCCACGAGTGGATGACAGATACAACGTTTTTTGTTGGTTTATTTTGAGGCGCTTTGTCCTTCCATTTCTGGTGCTTGGGCGTTTATCCTGATCAGGATTGATTCAGGATGTGCTTTGCACTGCCTGTGCATCTTTGTTGCTTGGGTGCTCACGCGCTTTGATCTCCTTAGCGGCGTCGTGCTATTTGGGCGTTCTTGCCTGCTAAAAGGCTTCCTTGGCCCGATTATGCATTTGCCATGAACTTTGTCATTTGGACACAGTCAAATATTTGGGCTATTACCACTGGCCCATTCGAAAGAAGTGAGATTGTGTCCCCACGAGGGGAGTCCCGCTTAACGACGTGGTCGTTCGCTCATAATTTCCTGATGGCGCCATTGGCGTCCTCGTTCTGTTTTGAGTATTTTCATGTTCATAGCCCCATGGCTTACGGCGTCCATGATTTTGGCGCGCTCGCTGGGGAGGTTTGAGACTTAGTTTCCATTTGATTCTCCTGAAGACCTTGGCGGTCTTTGTGTTAGGTTGCCATGCTTTCCATGAAGTCGCTGGGACTTAATTGTGAGGGCGACGACCCGTAGTCGTGGGTAAGGACGCCATGCCTTCCACGAGGGTACCCAAAGTTGATGTCTGATACATGCGCATGTTTTTGTGGCTAGCCTCCCAAGGGATGATGTCCGCATGGGGTGTGGGTGCCATTTTTTAAGATATTTGGGCGCTGGTGCCCCTAACATGTTTGTTATTAACTTATGCTTGGTTTACTTTGATTTTCCCTACGTTGCAACGCGTTTTTAACTTGCATTTTCGCGATTCGATCGCTATGTTTATTTGCACACTAAGGTGCTGCCTCGCGATGGGCACGCTTCGAGCGTTTTGCGTATCATACGCTAAGTTTTGACTAGTCAACCAAGGGAGGGACGGTCCGCATGGTAGTGAGTGCCATACTCACAAGGCTCCTTCGAGGGCCTTTTCGCTGCTGTGCCGAGGGCGTCCCCTCGAGCGGCGCTGACTTCATTAACGGTTGAAGGAAAGAAAGTAGATTTCATTGATATAAAATCTTAGTACAATTGGCGCCAAGGCCTTGTTTTGCCTTGTAATTGTAGAGTTGCGCCTAATTAGGCTCCGATTGTGGACTGGTGTGTGTCAGGCGCCTGATGAGGCGTGACTTTTGTTTTCCTTAAGGCGGATGCGAATGTTGTTTGGATCGAATTTGTCTGAGGCTTTGTCGCCGATTTTGGCTAGACATCTGTCTAATATAATCTCAGTATAAACTGTTAGTTTAATGATAAATGAATCCAGCAAAAGAATTGAGAATAATAATTAATGCTTGCAGCAAAACTTTTTACATTATTGTTTATTTAGAGTATACCACTCTTCTCCTTTCCATGAAATGCTCCAAGTTAGGAGGCTTTTTTGCCTCACCCTATTGAATTTCTGCAAAGTTCAAAATGCAAAAATCATCCAATGAATTTAATTGCTCAGTCATTTTTATGGTGGCGCCTATATCCATAGCGGCGCCTCGCGTACTGCGGCGCTTACGCTTACAACAACGCCCACACTTACAGTGAAGCCGGTGTAAGGATTTTCAAGTGCTGAGAAGTGCCTGAGTTCTTAAACAAGGAAGCTAATGAGTCAACACATGATATTAATACCAAGACAGTGCTTGTTGGCATATATGAGAAAGACTAAAACAATATTGTTTAATTATGCCTTGCCTTTTGAAAAATAGTAGTGAAACCGAGCATTCGATGCGCATTATTATTCAAACAAGTCCAATCCACATGAAATTGAGCCAAGGGCCGCAAAGGATTTTATATATCCGTGAAAAAATTCGAAAATGAAAGTATCATGATACCTGATAGTAACAGTGGTATAATGAAGTTGGAGCAAAATCCTTGCTCTTAGTGTAGTCCTTATCAAGGCTACCCCTGTCTTTAAGAAATGTAATTCAAATGCTCTTAAGGCATGGGTAAGGCGTTAGCAACAACATTGTAAAAGTTGTGCCTAGTAAATTAAAAATTAGTTTCGTCCACAGAAAAGTTATCACCTAATAAGCATGCAAAGTGCGCAAATACAACGTAAGCATCCAAATCAGTCAAAGCATATGACATTGAAACTTTCCAATCTCCTAGCCTCGAAATCAACCCGTTATGGGCATATTCAAAGTTTATCCATGTACAATTGTGATTACTATATCAAAGTAAAACAAGCAAAAATGTAATTATGTTTTTAACTTTTTCAAAGTTCTCGTAGTCATTATGTCAAATACCTCATGTGCCTTCTAGTTCAAACCAGAATCTCAAATTTTGTTCAGGCTATGACAGCAATTTTAAAGCAAGTGCTAGCATACCGAGTCCCATTTTAAAGAGAGACATTTAAAAGTTAAACTTATCTGATAAACCACGCTCGCGGCAGCGCCTGTATTCACATTGGCGTCCACGCCCGTATTCATATTGGCGTCCACACCTGTATTCATATTGGCGTCCGTGCCTGTATTCCTATTGGCGTTCACGACCGTATTCATATTGGCGTCCGCACCTGAATTCATATTGGCGTCTGTGCCTGTATTCCTATTGGTGTCCGTGCTCCCATCGGCGCCCACATTTACGGCGGTGGCGCCCATGCCGTTGGTGGCAGCTTAATTTAGTATAAACTTGCATTCCGCTTGGTCAAGACCGCCAACCAGTAACATGGGACCTTTGATAAGGTGCTTGTACGTAGCTGTTATTGGAGCATGGTATTTTATAACAAAATACACTTGAGGCGTGAATTCTTCCTCACTAAATCCTGCATCACTTTATTACAATAAAAGTGTCCTTCCAAGACAAGCGGTTAAGCACATGTATTTACATGTATTGAACAACATGTTAGAGAAAATATTTATTGACCATGTATAAATGGGGCTTTATTTTGCCATAATCCATTAGGCATAGCAATAGCTTTTTAAGTAAAGTAAGGCATCTAGTCAAGCTACACGAACAGCAAATTGGACTTTGCATAAAGAAACAAACAGACTTGGTTTCACGATAGCACATTTAAACACAAGTTGTAGGATGTCGTTTCTTGACATAGAGCAAACACGTCATGTGAAATCAATGTAATAGCAAAGTAAAAGAAACTATTTAAGTCACAATATCATGTGGAGCCAAAAATTCATTTGCATCCAAGTCAATCAAAGTATGTGGCATTGAAATTTTATTTCATATATATTTTTTGAATCTCTCTATTTAGTCCCTACGAAGTGTCAACTTGTGGGTATCCAAAC
>QANZ01050523.1:0-22479 GCA_003254925.1 Chamaecrista fasciculata | reverse complement strand
TTTTTTTTTTTTTTTGTTACCTTCGTTTGCTTCAAAACACAATAGATAAAAAAGTATAAAAAAAAAAGGAAATAAGGGGAGATCTGTGACGCTTTTGCCGAGAAAAAGAATTAAACATATTCGGATGGTGTAATGCATGTATATATGAAGATATATATATATATATATGAAGATATATATATCGTGTGTAAAATATAAGGGATTGTGGATAATCCCCACAGACGGCGCCAGTGATGAACCAGGATTCGGCCGGGGGTCGTTTCCCAGTTCGCTGCAAGATTTTCCTGCAAGACAATGAACCACAGGGGGGCTCCCCTGTGATTCACCTCCGAAGCTTAAGTTAGTAAGAGTATAAGCTAGCATGAGTAGCGTGTGAGTAATGAGTTACGTACCTTTCATAGGGTTACCATCTTGTATTTATAGGCTTATTGAGGAGAGTCTCAACCCAACCAACTTCCTTGATTGTAGAAGAGATATCTTTGAGTGATATGGGAGGTGAATCGTAATCTTTCCTATTTCATGTAGGAAGATATTGTTTTGTTAATTAAGGATAAGTGAGTCACTATTATTTGTGTAGGGCTCCTTGATGGCTTGTGGGCTTATGGCGCGCTGGGCCAAGGGCATCTTCTGCCAATTGGGCCTCCTAATTATTGAGCCTATTATCAGAAATCTATGGTTAGGCTGAATTTGTTCGAAAGTAGGAATGCTCTTGATCAATTAGATTGTATCCTCATTGTAAATGGATCGAAGTTTCTATATTTTCCAAGAGCCACCAGGGTTTATGAGAAAAAAAAAAACATTTTGGAATGGAGGATTTTACACAATTGGATGATATATACCACAAAGTATTCTTTATGTCATTGCTCCTACCATCTTCAACTTGCCACTTGAGATCCGGCCAACAATATGAAGGGGAAAGTAGAGTAGATAGCTTTCCAAATCTTTGATGAATTTGATGATTTGAGTAAATATGTTGTTTGAAAATATTTAATGAGGAAATAAATATACATATATATAAATTAAATAAGTCCTTTACATCCTTTGTGTCTTAATTTGAGAGGCCAAAAAAATGAGTTTTTTGGATGAACACGGAGGGTCTCTCGGGGCTAAGGCTCTTATTATCTATTCCACTTCATTCTTATTAAAATATTCAAACACGAGTTTTATGTATTTTGTCTTTTCAATCCATTCAATTCCTTCCATGACACGTTTTCCAAAAATACCCTTAGGGTTTGTTTGGATTTAAGGAAGTGGAGGGGAGGGGGAGATTTAAGAGGGAGGGAAGGGGAGAGAAGGGGGGATTAATCCTCTCAATTTCTCCCCCTTGTTTGGATTATCAAAAAAAATGAAGTAGAGTATATTGAAGGATTAAGTTATGACATAGTGTCAATTTACTATTTTACCCCCTTTTAACATTATTTAGAAAATTAAGAAAATTTGACTTTTTCTAATATAAAGATTAAGCAATATCAGATTAATTATTTAATTAACATAAATAAATCAATAAAAATATGTTAATTTTTTCAAACCGAGTCTAACTTTTAGGACCGGGCCGGGCCGAGCCGATTTTTTCCAACCGAGCCGGGCAGAGCCGAATTTTTACGATCAGGCCAGGCCGAGCCGTATTTTTTCGACCTGGTCGGGCCGAGCTGAATTTTTCCGATCGGGCCGGGCCGAGCCAAATTTTCTGACCGGGCCGGCCCGAGCCCAATTTTTCGACCGGGACTACCCGAGCCCAATTTTTCCGACCGCGACAGCCCGAGCAGAATGTTTTCAACTGGGTCGGCTCGAGCCGAAGTTTTTCGACAGAGCTGGCCCGAGCTGAATTTTTCCTACAGGGCCGGCCCGAGACAAATTTTTCCGACCAGGCTGGACGAGTCGAATTTTTCTGACAGGGTCGGCTCAAGCCAAATTTTTCCAACCGGGCCGGCCCGAGTTGAATTTTTCCGACAAGGCAGGCCCGAGCCGAATTTTTTTGACTGGGTCGGCCCGAGCCAAATTTTTTCGACCAAGCCATATTTTTTTGACCGACCCGGCCCGAGTCGTATTTTTTAGACCGGGCCGACCCGGTCGGAAAAATTCGGCTCGGGCCGGCCTGGTTAGAAAAATTCGGCCCGGAATGAGACAAATTTTTTCAACCGAGGCAGCCTGAGTCGAATTTTTTCGACAGGACCTTCAACCTGGTAAATTCAAAGATGTGTGGTTGAAATTAGTCCAAGATTTGAAAGTACAAAGGGATCAAAAAGAGGGCAGAGGAAGAAGAAGAGAGTAAGGGGGATTCTGGAATTTGACGAATAAGGTGTGAAAATTGAGAACAAAGAATTAAGAGGTTTGAAACGACGATGGAGTTGTTGCAGGCTTTTAATTTTTGTGGAAAGGGGATCTGAGCAAGAAATTTTTGAATGGAATAATAAATCTCTGTTCGTACTGAGAGAGAGAGAGAGAGAGAGAGAGAGAGAGAGAGAGAGAGAGGAGGTTGTGTTTTTTTGTGTAAATTAAAATAAACTAAAACCCCCATGTATTTCTTCTTTCTTACATTTTGGTTCTATTATAAAGAAAAATGTCTTTAATGAAAAAATTTAAACTTTTAAGAGTTAAAAATCAATTTTATCTTTTTTTTAACGGAAAAATGGATGGAAACTGTTAGAGGGACCAACTTTGTCAAATTTTGCATAACTGGGGGACCAATATGAAACGAGAAATAACTGGGAGACCAATTTGGAACACTGAGCATATAACTGGGGGACCAAAATAGGACTTTGGCCTTTCTAAAAATTATATTTTATATAACGTAAAATTATTATTAGTACCTTTAAAGTATGCGGTCATTTTTAATTGTACACTTAAAGTTTTTTTTTTGAGTCAATTGTACCCCTAAAGTATAGAGTTAGTTTCAGTTATACACCTAAAGTCTTTTTCAGTTAATTATACTCTCAATGTTTCACATTTGAGTCAATTATACCCTCAAATACATCCCAATTTAGGGGACAATTAACAAAAAAAGAAAATATTGGAGATATAATTGACTAAAGAAAAACCTTTGGGAGTATAACTAAAACTGACCCCATACTTTGGAGATCCAGTTGACCAAAAAAAATTTAAAAATACAACTAAAAATGATCGCATACTTTGAGGGTACCACGAGTACCTTTTCCAATAAAAATCTAATATTATTTTTAATAAATTCATAAAGCTAAAATATGTAAAAGCCCTTGAACTTGACGTCCAAAGTAAAAAGTTTTCGAAATTAAAAAAAAAAAGAAGAAAAAACAATGATGAAGATATGTGATATTTAAATCTTTTGAAAAATTTTTCCTTTGGTACACTATGATCTCAGATGTTATAATATTTGATATGTCGTGGTATGTGATACTATAGCATAAGATACATAGTATTTGTAATACCAACGTTTGGTATGACAATAATATATATCAGAGATGTAAGATGCATATGCTTAGTATTCTCTATTGCATAACATAAATCTTCTTTAAATTTTCATGTTTACCTTTATTTACATCTTAAAAACATATATCATATATTGATATTTTTAAAATAAAAAAATTAAATAATTATATATACAAAAAAAAAATATTCATTTGTATTTCTATACTAAAAAAACTATTTATGATATTGATGAATAATTTAACTATAATAATATAATAAAGAGTAATTTTAATATAAAATTTGTCTAAATAAAATATCATCAACCAATTGTCTAAATAAATTTTATACTTAAGTAATACTTTTTTATCTCTGAATTTGTAATATTTTTTTTATCCTTGAATCTGACCCAGGACTAAATTATTGAAAATTGCAATAGTTCAAGGAATGAGTTATAGAGTTTGATTGTCCATGGACAAATTAATTGACTCGGTACAAAATTTAGAGACCAAATATTAACTTTTCTAAAAGAAATCAACTAAAAAAATGGTAAAATTGAAACTTTAATTAAAAAATGGCATTGTAAACCTTGTCATCTGAGATGACATGGTCTTTGTGTTGTTATCATATTACACCTTTTTTGTTGTCATCTGATGACAAAGTGGTATCTTGGATGTCCATCTATGACAATATCATAATGTTACCAAATACCAGACATCCAAGATACCATAGTATATAAGATGGTGGGCTTGAGATGACAACATACCAAATACACCAAATTTTGATCAATGTCAAATATAATAATAATAATAATAATAATAATAATAATAATAATAATAATAATAATAATAATAATAATAATAATAATAATAATAATAATAATAATAATAATAATAATAATAATAATAATAATAATAATAATAATAATAATAATAATAATAATAATAATAATAATAATAATAATAATAATAATAATAATAATAATAATAATAATAATAATAATAATAATAATAATAATAATAATAATAATAATAATAATAATAATAATAATAATAATAATAATAATAATAATAATAATAATAATAATAATAATAATAATAATAATAATAATAATAATAATAATAATAATAATAATAATAATAATAATAATAATAATAATAATAATAATAANGTTTGGGTTGGGCTGGCGGGTTGGTTTGGGTTCAAAAAGTTGAGCCCGCTGTGGTTTGGGTTGGGCTGCGGTTTTCAAGATTTTGAGCCCGCTCAACCCAACCCAACCCGCCGACCCGCAAAAATATTAAATAAAAAATAAAATTAATTTTTATTTAGTCACAATTATATTTTAGTATCACAAATAATATTATTTTTACAATTTGGTCAATTAATAAATTTTTATTCTCAATTTAGTCCATAAAAAACAAATTGTGAAGGACCAAATTAAAGAAAAAAAATTTAAGAGGGACCAAATTTTTTATAAAATAAATATATAAAAAAATAAAAAAATTAGTATGGGCCAACCCGCCAACCCAACCCAAATCAACCCGCCACTGTTTGGTTTGGGTTGGTTTGGGTTGACTCAATTATTTTCTTTAACCCAACCCAACCCAATCCGCCAAATAAATTAGTGAGCCTGAACCAACCCGCACTAAACCCAACCCAAACCAGCCCGTGAACACACCTAGCGGCTTTTATGATATTTTCAACGTTCTCCGCAAGTATTGCAAAATGCTGGCTTTTTTTTTTGGCCTTGAAATGCTGGCTTTTATCTTTATCTTAAAAAATAAGCTATAATTTATTTATTGACAAATTTTGACTTCAACGTATTCCCATTTGCATGGGGCCTCTTTGGCTTGAGGGTTTTGTTCTTTGACTTCTTTCCCATTTAAAGAAAGTTCATTCTAAGTGACAAAACTTGTTTGAAAATAACAAGGTGTATAATTTTATTTTATTATATTTCTATAAATATTTTATTAATTTCTTAAGAATAATTTTTTTATGTTCTAAGGGAATTTTAAATTAGATTTATCTCTTAAAAATAATTATTAAATATAACATGAAATAACATATTTAATTTTATTAACGTTTATCTTGAGAGTTAACAAAATAAAGTTTCAGAGAATAATTGATTGTGTTTTTGGTTGTTGGTATTTTTAAATTTTAATTTTTGAACTTTGGATTTAAATGTGTAGGTCATTTTTTTTAAAGATGAATTCTGGTCAAATTAAGATTAAATATATATAGATTAGCGGTTTATGTCATATTTAATCAATAGTATTTTTTTAACAGTTAGAATTTTAATTTTCTCAAGATATTGAAAAATATTTGAAGGATCGGATTTTTAAAAATAAAATTTGACTAAAATAGTTAAAACTTAACACCAAATTTAAATGACATACAAACCACCAAATAAAAAATATCCAATACTTCTTCATCTGAAAAACTATTAAATGGTGATACATATATATAATATGATAATTAAGATTTAAGGTAACCTCTGTTTGACAAACTGGTTAATATTTTTTGGCCAAATTCTCAAATTTGTTCCTTATGTATGGGGTAGGTTTCAAATTGGTTCCTTATCTTTCATCTGTTTCAAATTGGTCCTACATATTTTCATGATGTTTCAAATTGGTCCAAAAAATACTTAAAGTGGACATATCTCTTTTTATTTCAAGCTCAAATGCAACGGACTCAGAGTTACGAGTTTCTTTTGATGAATACTTTGAGACCATCAACAAACGGGGTCAAATTGAGTCCCAAAAGTGGGTAACTTGTTTCATGGTCAAACAAGTGAAACTGGTCATATTTATCTCATTTGAAGTTTGAATGCGACGAATTTGTAGCTATGTGCTAACTCTTAAAGAGTTATTTCTTTGTCCGGTTAAGATTGTTAACAAATGGGGTCAAATAGAGTCTCGAAAGCATTTTTGGGACCAATTTGAAACATCATAAAAACATATAGGATCACTATGAAACAAATGAAAGATAAGGGACTAATTTGAAATTTACCCCAGACATAAAGGATCAATTTGAGACTTTGGCCATATTTTTTTTATATGTGCACTAACCTGCAGGCGCATGATAAAAAAATATTCTAATTAACAATCAAACACTTTATAAATTAGCTGGAGAAAAGCTGCATTTTAAAATAAGTTTTTGAAACTGAAAATGTTTGAATTTGTGTCGAAAATGTTAAAATTCCAATATATACCAACATCTGAAAGTGATTAGTCTAGCTAGGAGAATGAGTCAAATTTGGCAGTCGTTTCGTTTCTAAACTAAGTGGTAGTCAACAATATAATATCAAACTTCATACAATCGAACAAACTAAATGTTTTATTTCCTCTCAAGTTGTAAATAACAAATAATACGTAGTCATATATATTGCCATCAAAATAAAACAATGTGCAATGAACCATATGCTATTATGAAAAATTGAAAACTTTGTACATCTCGATCAGGAGCAATAATGAGAATGAGTTGGAGCTATTAAGGTGGTTGACGATCTAGGTAACGAGTTATTTTGTCAAATATAATTTGTAAAAAATTTCGGGGCGTAGTCAAATGGTAGATATTCATCTATCGTTAATTAAATGTCAAAGATTCGATTTTTGGCTTATAGAATAAATTTAAGGAAAAAATTTAGCTAAAGTTCTTTATATCTTTGTTATAAGGTTCCTTTAATCATAAGCTTAATTTACATTTTCTCTTTTTTATGATTGATATGTATATAATATTCTCTCTCTACCACGACTGTCATGCATAAAATATTGGGGAATGATGAATTGACTAAGTCTCCTAAGAGTTAGGGGATTATTGATTTATTAAATTCTCTAATATTGAAGGATAACAAGAGGAGGGTGGCGCCTCACTCTTGAATTAGATTAATGAAATATGATTTTGTTAATTTGAATTCAAGATTTAAATTTGAATTCAAGATTTGAATTTGAATTCAAGATTCAAATTTGAATTAAGATATTAGGGTTATATTTTAATTCAATTTGTTAAGGATATTAATAAGATTATATCTTCCTAAGAGTTAGGATTGTTATCTTATTTATTAAATTCCTATAAAAACACTAAAGGGGGAGGCGCATTCTTCAAGATTCAAATGCAAGATTTGATCTTGCATTTTGAATTTCAAGAATGCATTTTGAATTTTAAGTTAAGATATTTATGTAATATTTTAATTAAGAATTCGAATCCTCTTGACTCATTCCAACCAATGGGAAGTGTGATTTCAAGATATGATCTTGAAATTTAAATTAAGATTGCATCTTAATCTTGAATTATAATATTAGTGTAATTTTATAATCAAGATTTTGTGATTCCCTATTTTAAGGAGTGGGGACTCTCTATAAATACACACAAAAGTCGCATAACTCAAAGAGAGAGATATAGAAGGAAGTCGCCTATCCCAAGTGAAAATAGGGAGAGTTCGACTAACCCTAAACTTAGGGTTTTAGAGGCGATTTGTGTGTGAGGAAGAGAGAGAGGCGCTAACCCTAAAGTCAGTGGCCAAGAAATTGGTTCTTGGTGCGCCACTTTGAATTCATGGATATTTCAAGAAGTGTTCTTGAAATTCCAAGATTGTAGATCGGTTCCCAGAATCTCTTGGAGAAGAGATTGGAGGCTAGCACCTAAGTATCTGCCAAACTGTTCGTGTGGATCACCGGCAGAGGAAGGACACGAGTCTGTGGACTTCTTGGAATTGCGATTTTTCAAAGCAACCGTCTGATTTAGGTAAACGTCTTTTCTCTATGGTATAAACACAAGTAGTGGATCATTTGGAGGAGATTATAAAAATTTTAATTTTACCTTTTCCGCTGCGTTTTGCTCCATAATCTCCAACAGATTAAAGCTTAACGTCTATATGTCATTATTATCAGATGAGCTACATGGAAATTCAGTCAAGACTCTAAAGAAGGCAAAAGACAAATCAAATATGTTGAAGAGATACTATTGTTCCTAGTCGTTGGAGTATTCAATGTTGAAGAACATTTCCATATCAAGCTGCTGAAGCTGCTCTCTATAAAAGCTGAAGAATTCAAATGATGAAGCTGCTAGACTAAGTGTCAATTGCTAAGTGCTAAAGCTGCTAAGTGCGAAATCTCTTTGTGAGAACCCTTTGTGGGATTAATCTTTGTGACATTCACCTTTGTGTGTGAACCTATCTCTTTGTGAGAGAACCCCTTCTATATACTTCTTGAAAAGTCTGATTCGTTCGTATACCTCCTAGTGGTAATAGGTAACCTGCCCTCGGTTGTTGTGAAACCCTATAGTGGTTATCTGTGAGTGGTTGCACTGTAAGAGGAGTTGCTGTGAGGAACCTTATTGTTACCCGTGAGGACTTGTGGTTTGGGAAATTGTAAAAGTGTGAAACCTTAGTGGTGATCCATGAGTGGTTGCAATTGTAATTTGGTTAGTTTGCCCAGCGATAATATAAAATCCCTTACTTTGTGTTTGGGGACTGGACGTAGGTTTAAGAGAAAGTTCTTTGTTGAGGACTAGTACCTTATTCTGAACCAGTATAAATTTGCTGTGTCTTTTTCCTTATCCTTTCTCTTTTATATTCCGCATTTATCTTTTGAGTTAAGGATTAGTTTTCTTTCATTAGCAATCTATTGATATATCTGATCTGCTTAAGTGTTTGCATTATCTAAGTATATCTGTGTTCTTAAGCTTATCTATTATTGCTAAGAAGCTTTGTTCTGAAAGAAACTGTTATAAGGAATTGTTCTGAGGAATTTATATTAGAGGGATTGTTTTGAGTAACTATTTTAAGGAACTCTATTAAAACTTGTTTTTAACTTAGAAAAAGTTTTTGAAATACCAATTCACCCCCCTCTTGGTATATTTTCCTTGTGCATCCTGACTAACAAGATGGAAAAGGAGAATCTACATTTCAATCCTACGCAAGTTTTCTTTATGCGTTTTAGTCCTCTCTTTCTTCACCAGAAGGATCAAAATGCAACAAACAAAGAGGTTGATGGAGTTTCTGCAGTTTCAGCTTAGGGATTAAAATGATTGAGAAGTTATTATGGAAAGATTCTCAAATTTCCATTATATAGGAATCCTCCCTTCCCCTAAAGATTTTCTTTTATTCATGTCCTAAGTTAATCTTAGTTTAGCCCCAAAACTTAATCAACTTTTTCAAATCATTTCCTGAACCCTAAGAACGTAAAAAACCTAGTCTCTGTTCTTCATATTCTCATGCCATTTCTAGACCGAAATCAACACCAAATGAAAACCAAGGTTGAAGAAGGTTGAAATCTGAAGAAATTGAAGGGAAATTGGTGTTTTTTACTGTCACATGAGCGGCACAGGAAGGCCCCATTATGATTTGACGGAAAAAAACCACGAGGACCAATTTTGCTAATGGAGCAAACCTCAATCCCTAAATTACAAATTTTCAAACCATAGGGACCCGATCTTGAAATATCTCAAACCATAAGGATCTTATGTGTAATTTACCCATTATAAAAATGGTCTATGTGATTTAACTTAATTTTGTTTTTGGCCAAAGTGCAAATTTGGCCTCATATCTTTTCCTCAGTTCTCAATTTGGTCCTATATCTTTTTTTTAGTTGTATTTTTAGTCTCATATCTTTAGGTCAGGTCCCAATTTGGTCCCATATCTTTGGGTCATTGCAGAATTTGTCACATTTCTTTGGTTAGGTGCAGAAGTGATATCATATCTTTGTAAAATGATCAATTAATGATTAATCCTTTTGTAAAGACATGATACCGATTCTGTAGCCTAACCAAAAGATATGAGACCAAATTGAGACCTTTTGTAAAGATATAAGACAAAAAATACAACAAAATAAGTTACAGGACTAAATTGAGAACTTAGTAAAAGATATGAGACTAACTTTATAGTTGACTTTTTTTTTTGTTAAGTATGAGCAATAATTTTTTGTACAAAAAAATTGACACCTGAACATTTTTAATGACATGTCATTATTATATTATTTTCTCTCTCCATTCTCCGTCTATCTCTATCCTAGTATCTAGGGGTGTGCAAAAATGGGTGAACTCGACTAACCCGACCGAACCCGACCGTAAATATCGGGTTCGGTCGGTTCGGGTTTAGCCATAAGGGTTCAGTCGGACCTACTTTTTCAAAAAAATGTCGGTCTGATCGGGTTATCGGATTAACCCGCTTAAACCCGACCCGACCCATTGAAAACAAAAAATAAGAGGAAGAGGCAAACTGGCGAAAAGCTGCCTGTTTGGCAACAAGATGTTTCAATCTCATCCCATTTCAATCCTAATCTCAACCTAAAATTAGATGAACAGTCCAGTTTGGGTATTTGTGTGGCACATAATCTCATCTCAATCTCATCCTAATCCTCATCTCATCCAAATCATATTCCCATTTATCATACATTTACTAATCTATCCCTATTTATATACCTATATTTACCTATATTATATTAAAAAAATCAGAACACTGTTGGGCAAAAACGGCATTTCATATATTAGAGTGGCATTTATGTAATTTCCTCCTCTCCAAAGCGTTAGGTTACGAGCATCGTCCAGATCTCCAGTCCAAAGCCAGTTGCCGCACACACACATCGCTCGAGTGTCATTTGTTCTTCGTCATCGCCGAAGGTTGTGCAGCTGCAGGTCCACTCGCCGGTGGTCCATGTCCGTCTTGACGAAGGTGTTGTTGTCGGTGGAGTCCATCTGGTGGTTCTGTCGTGCATTCGTGAGCAGGGTGTCGCCGATTTCGCAAGTGGTAGTCGGCCGTGATATCGCAGATTGAGGTAGGTGTCGCAGATTCTCAATTTCTCTGTGTGATTTCTCTGTATGGTTTTGCTTCTCAGTTTTGGGTCTAAGTTTCCAACTTCAGACCATAAATTTCTGCTCTTGTTTTTTTTTTCCTTTTCCAGCCCTCTACCCTTGCTTCACATGTGAACTTTCAGACCCAATAGAATTCATCTTCAGCAAATAGTGTGATACATGTGGCAATTAACATTCTCTGTTGTCTAGACTAGCTAATTTTAAACGTCCATTGGGATTTTATTTTAATGTTGGTCCACTAAAGAAAAAGCAAATGAAGATTGTAGCGAAGTCCTGACTCAGCTTAGTGAAAATTGGTTATTTTAGAATTTGTCTGCAATCTCATATGTCTGTTCTTATACTTTGGCAGGATGAGGATGCATTTTTTAGAAATAGCAGATAGTGTTGCGTCTAAGTTTTGCTTCTCAATTTCTCAATTTCTCTGTTGATTTCTCTGTAGATTTTAGGCTAATAGTTAGTCTGCTTGTCAATTATGATTTTGATGACAAAAATGTTGAGTGAAATAGTTCATTCCCAAGTATGTGCGTTTATCTGTGAATGCTCATCAATTTACAGGGTTGGGATGCCGGTTGTGTGTTTTCCTTCATTACATTGCATATGTTTTCTAGTCTACTACTTTTTGCCTTGTACTTGCTTTTGAACAAATCTTGTTGCAAGAAAAAAAAATTAGCAGAATTTAAAATAGGATGAGTATGAGATGATAGTCTGCATTTGAAACAAGAGTGGTTCATCATCACGAATTGAAAGAAGTTGAGTTTGAGAAGGAAGAGTGGTTCATTTTGTCTATATGTCTGAATGGTTCATTTTGTTATGTGAGTTTTTGCAAGAAGTTTTTGCAAGAAGTATATTTATACAAAGTTATTAGTATGTGAAGTGCTGCATAATTTGGTCTGATTGTAGTGTATTTAGGAAAGAAGGGAAGGTGTTTGAGGAGAGTGACAGTATAGGCCAGACCTGAGGGGTGCTTTCTTGATGACTAGTGTTGTTGGGCTTCTCTTAGCTGTATGCTGAAATGGGATGAAGGGTTCATTTGTGGAGCCTTCAGTGTCTCTGTTGCTTTCTCCTGTTCATATTGTTCTGTTTTACTATTTATAATTCTGAAGTACAGACAGTAGAGGGCACCTGCATGCGACGAGCATGCTCCAGCTTCCTACCTTATTAGGACTTTTTTTTATGAAATTATTTTCCTTCTTATTCTTCCATATTTTAGTAAAAGTACCAGTCCCATTAAAGTAATTAATTAATTCAATAGTTTATTAATTTGCTCCTTTTTCTTTTTCTGTTACAAATGTGATCTTATTTTTTTAATCTTTCCAAGCATCATGTGGAAATGGATTTTAACATCTTCTGTCAATATCGTGGTATTAGAAACTAATCATTATCCTATATCTTGTACTTAACTGACCTATATGTACCCTGACACTAACCTGCCAGTTTGCCATGTTTTTCAATATGCTTTCTCCTTTGAGTACTCTGACTTCGGTTCTAATATTCTCATCAAGTTGATAACTTTAAGAGTAGAAGACCACTTGCTTTTGATAACTTGCAGTATCTTCAATTTGTTTGGTTTGTTAACTTTTTTGGTAAAACAGATTCAGGGCCTGTTTGGGGATCTTGTATTACCGGAATTGTCACTACGGCAACCTTGTCCACCATGTCATCGTCATCATCATATCCGGCGAACTCAGGCGATGCCCCAATAAAGATGTGTGCATGTGGTGAGGAAGCGGCTCTGCGTACCTCATTGAAAAGTTGGAGTTTCGGGAGGCGCTTCCACATGTGTCGACAGACTCCGGTATGCAATTTACAAGTGAAGAAAATTTTTATAATATGATTGTTGTAGATTGTTTGAGTTTGAGACAATACAATCCTTAACTTTGCTGTATGTACAATTATTTTTTTTGCATTGAAAGACATGTGGATTCTTTAGTTGGCATGACACACCAACTGAAGCTCGATGGCTAGAAGTTGGGCGGAAGGTTGCGGCCCGATTTGAGATCCTGGAAAATGAAATTGACGCCTTGAAGTCAAACGCAATGGCATTACAGAGGTCCGCTGAAGCAACTATTGCACAACTTGAGGGAGAACTGCGACAGTCAAAGTGCACAGAAGCAGTTGAGATAATGAAGCTGAAGGAACAGTTGATGCACTGCAAACGAAGACAACAAGTGCTTGTTACATCAGTGATTGTGTTGTTGTTGTCTTTGTTTCTCGTGGCACTTTTGAAGCCAGTGATTGTGCAATTCCCACCCCCTGGAAAATATTTACATTAAGTGGCCGATGCGGTTCAGTGTGGATGGGGGTGTGTAGATATGTGTTGCACATATGTGTTGTTAATTGACCTGTACTTGCATAGACTTGTGAACTTATGGGTGATGAATGCATTACTCAATATTTCCTTTTGTTTCAAACAAGTTTCCCCTGGAAAATATTCCGTTGTGGTTTTTGTTCCAAACAAGTTTCTGTGTCGCATGAATTACATACTCTGTTATAATTAGTAGTACTTTTCCTTTTTAATTGAAAAATGGCATGATCATCAGAGTCATCAATTATTTTTGGATTCCATTAGATGTTTGTCATGTAGTACATTCACAATATTTATATGCTATGTACCCATTTGATAAGCATAGTGAAGATTGTTGACTTAATGCAGATTGATGCTTAGAGCCTTGCAATGAAAATGGCCCCTGTTATTATGTGGCAAAAGGGGTCATATTAATGAATAGAGGCATGATTTTATATTTTTATCTCATGGCGGTTGTGGGGAGATGATATGTGATTTTAGCCAATTTGTAATACGATAAAGAAACATATTCATCACTGATTCACGAGTTATATTCAATACGATAAACAAACATTCATCACTGATACAAATTTTATCCAATTTGTAATACGATAAACGGTGTTGACTAATACGATACAGTACAGTAATATTTCTACTTTTGGTAAATAGGAATGACTATTCAATGTTGAAAGTGAAGGGCAGCAAGTTCATCCCGTATACGATCTCGCAGATAATTCATACGACTTGAACTTGAACGCAGATCGGCAGGGGCTGGGTCGTGGTCATCATCAAACTCAAACTCTAGTTGCCCCGCTTCAGCTAAGCGAAAATCAAGGTCTGCATTGTCTTCAATCTTATGAAATTGTGTAGGGCCATCGTGGCGAACACAATTTCAACTTGTGTCTGGAACGGATATGGGGGCATCATTTTCAAAATCCTCCACTTATTTTTCAATACGCCGAAGGCACGCTCGATGGTGCAGCGTAGTCTCGAATGGCTGTAGTTGTATAGGTCAGTTGGACTGTTGAACTCCATTGCACCGTGGTAGTGTGGAACGTGATATCGATTGTTCCTGTAGGGCCCGAGGTAGCCTTCAGTGTTTGCATACCCCGAATCAACAAGATAATATTTCCCCGAAGGGATGTCAGGGAAGCGTAATTCTGGGTTGGTCCGGGCTGCATTCAAAATTCGGGCATCATGTGTGCTGCCTTCCCAACCGGCTAGTACGTATGTAAATAACATATCAAAATTGCAAACTGCCATGACATTCTGGCTTGTTGTCCCTTTCCGATTAATATACGGAAGTTGTTCGTGATACGGAACAGTACATGGCACGTGTGTTCCATCGATTGCCCCTATTGCATTATGAAATGGTGTGCCTGCAACCTTAGGATGAACGAAATTGAGGTCACCAGGGACGATATAATCCGTGGACATGCGACGTACTGCTTCCAAAACCTTATAAAAATGCCGGTGAACCGTTTCCCCGGAGTGTTGGAACCGCTCCTGTATACGTCTATTTGCCTCCCCTGATGACAGAGCATATAAAAACATTCCAACAGATTGGCGATATGAGATTTCCTCAGTTTCCTGGAGACCATAGTTGTCTCTCAACATATCGCATAAAGTATCGAAGTAGTCCAATTCCATCCTGTCGAATAGTTAGAAAGGAAAACATGATTATACTTTTCAAAAGGAAATCATCAGTTCATATGAAAAAATGGAAGTGATCATGGTTCATGGTTTTTTCAAAGCGTGAATATAAATTGAAACTATCTTTTTGGGTTTTAGGCCTTGATCTGTATTACATTGTGAACCTGTCTCTCAGAGGCCTCTAATACATCTACTAGCAGAAAGAACCTTACGTTTTAATTGACTAAAACCCTATTTCAGTCCCTCACATATTACTTTTTTCTTAATTTGATCCTTTAATTTTTTTTAATTTGGTCCCTCACAAATATTCTGTTATCAAAGTCCCTTCATCCAATTTTTAATAAAATTGATAATGTGACACTTTTAAATAATGACACAAATTAGTTCCCTCATCATCATTCACCAGTGGCACATCTCACCAAATTAAGAAAAGAAATTTAAAGATGACCAAATTGAGAAAAAGGTCATATGTGAGGGACCAAAATAGTATTTTAGTCCTTTTTAATTACCATTTTAAATAATATAAAAGTTTTTTTTGATAAACAAAAATAATATAAAAAAATTAAGGATAGTTTATTGCATTCACTCAAGACACTTCCCGCCACACGATAAAATCAATAACAAATCGGCGTGACGGACACGGTGTCTATTATCCTTCCTTTCATTCTTTTTTTCTCCATTATTTTGGTCAACAACATTATTCGTAGTTAATTGTAATGTTGCCTGATCATTTTTTTTAATTAAACAGTTTTCCGACCAAAATAAAATTATTCAAGACTTAATTTTTTAAAATTTTTATTATGTTCTAATTGAAATAATTTATCATTCATAAAAATAATTTTATGATTTTAAACCTTAATTCAACGTTTATAGTGTTTTGAGTTTGATTTTTTTTTAAAAAATATACATTTAAAATAATGAAACGGAAGAATATGTTAAATTCGAAAAGAAATTGCAACAGATTTTAAAGAAGGAATAATGCAGCGATCACCAAAATCGCCGCCCGTATAAAGGAAAAGGATAAGGCAGCGCTTTTACTACTGCCACAATCATTTTTAAAAAATAAATAAATAAATAAGACACCGAATGAGTCAAAGTGATCCTGACTGACAAGTATCAAAGCGTAATAACTTCGTCTATATTGGCAACTTCGACCATTGTTTCCTTTGTATGTATCTTGTGCGGGAAGCTTATTAAGCTGACTTCAAAAGTCAAGTCTTTATTTACTCCTCCACTTCTTTTAATTTGATCTTCTCTTCCACAACAACATATATACTCAATATCTCCAAGCTTTGCTCATATCTCTAATCCTCATTCTCCATTTCTAACTTTTTCTGATGGCTAGACGTCACGACGCCAACCCCTTTGACGAAGACGTTAATCCCTTCTCTGTAACTACCTCTCCATCATTTGGCTCTTTTTTTTTTTTTTTTTTTTTTTTNTTTTTTTTTTTTTTTTTTTTAATATTCTTGTTTCTTTGGTCATGAATTGAAGGCTATTTTAATGTATAATTGTACTCATGCGTCCATTTATTCAGAATCCTGCAAATGTTGGTCCTGTCACAAATTCAAGGCTTGCCCCTCTTAATCCAGAACCTGCTGATTATGGCTTTGGTTCAACAGTTAATAATGCACCTCTTGATCCATCCACCTTCAAAAGAATCGAGGTTCTTGAATTTGAATTTCCCTCTTTTTTTTTTTTTTTTTTTTTNTGTTTACTCTGTCTGTTCTATGTATATGTGATGCTATTGTTGGATTTATTTCTAACTGATTGATTTCATCACTAGGATTTGAGAAAGAAGGAGAGGGAACTCCAAGCCAAGGAAGCCGAATTGAATAGAAGGGAGCAGGTCTGTGTGTTTGTGTTTGTGTGACTTGTGATTTGGTTTTCTAGCCTTAAATCTGGTTTTATATTCCTGCTAATTCAAACTAACACTCTTTTCTGTTCCTGTAATTTCTTGTTTGTTCTATTCTTATGTAGGAGCTGAGACGAAAAGAAGAAGCAGCTCTACGGGGTAATTTATACTTTATAATAACCATGTGTTGTTCTATCTGATATTCCAAATATTATTGTTCTTGGGTAACTATAATTGTAACAAGTATACTATATTGTTTCTTTGTGCCTTTGTCATATTGGTTAGTTGTTAGTGTTACTAGAAAAAACCAGAAATGAAAACTCTGCATGCCCTTGGTGTATGTGGGTCTTATCCTTTTGGATTCTCACCCTCAATTCTTGCTGTATGTAATTTGTTTATGTTTTGCAGCTGGAATATTTATTGAGGTAAGGAACTGGCCACCATTTTTGCCAATAATCCACCATGATGTTGCTAAAGAGATACCAGATCATCTCCACAAGTTGCAGTATGTTGCATTTGGTACATTGTTAGGTATGCCATTCTCCAACTTATAATACTTTAATTAACTCTTGATTTCTGATTGATAATGCTTCAAAAGTGACTTCAGGGACAGTAGGAAGTCTTGGCAAATTTTGTGGGCTTATATATATGATTTTAGGGAAGGTTGAGAAAGTATAGCGGGTAAAGTAGGTGTTTTCAAATACCTTTTTTTTCTTTGGTATGATCACAAGGTTCCTCTTGCCTGATTTAGTGGGAATTAATTCCTTCCATCAAGGAGATATTCCCTACTCAATAAAATCATAATTGATTCTAATCAATCACCACTTATTATTTTGAATAACTCTCTTTATGAATAAACCATCAATGTTTATTCGGGTTCAATCTTAATGTTTGTTTGTCTCACAGGAATGTATACAACTAAAAGAGACAACAAACCAATATTTAACATCATCACTCAAAACATACCTCAACAATGATTTTAATCCTAAACGAGGTACAAGATCCATGAATTCCTTTGGATGCATCCCTTTAGTCAATGGATCTGCAAGCATCTCTTTAGTGCTTATGTGTTCTATGACCACTTGATTAGCTTTAACTCGTTCCTTCAAGGCCAAGTACTTAATGTCGATGTGTTTACTTCGACAACCACTCTTATTATTCTTGGCCAGGAAGACAGCAGCTATATTGTCACATTACACCTTTATTGGCCTAGAGATTGAGTTAACAATTTTAAGCCCAGTGATGAAATTCTTCAACCATATCCCATGTGAACTTGCCTCAAAACAAGAGATAAACTCAGCTTCCATAGTAGAAGTAGCTACTAGTGTTTGTTTCACACTTTTCCATGATATAGCTCCCTCAGCCAGCAGAAATATGTATCCAGATGTTGACTTCTTTGTGTCAACACATCCTGCCAAGTCTGAGTCTGAATAACCAACAACCTCCAAGTTGTCAGCCCTCCTATAAGTAAGCATATACTTCTTGGTACCCTGCAGATACCTCATGACCTTCTTTGCAGCTCTCCAATGATCCATTCTTGGATTACTCTAGTATCTTCCTAACATGCTAACAGCAAAAGCTATGTCAGGCCTTGTGCAAACCTGAGCATACATAAGGCTTCCAACCACTGAAGCATAGGAAACATTTTCCATCTCTTTCTTCTCAATCTCATTATCGGGACACTGAAACAAGCTAAATTTGTCCCCTTTCACAATAGGTGCTACACTTAGTGAACAATCCTTCATTCTGAAACGTTCAAGAACTTTATTGATATAAGCTTTTTGTGATAACCCCAGGATACCCTGAAATCTGTCTCTATGGATCTTAATCCCAATGACATAAGATGCCTCACCCATATCTTTCATTTCAAAGTTCTTCGACAGAAATTGTTTCACTTCATGTAGTAACCCCAAGTCACTTGCTGCAAGCAGTATGTCATCCACATATAAGATCAAGAATATGATCTTGCTCCCACTGACCTTGTGGTATATACATTGATCCATAATGTTTTCAACAAAACCAAAAGATGTGATTACATCATGGAATTTAATATACCACTGTCGTGAAGCCTGCTTGAGCCCATATATAGACCTCTTCAATTTGCATACTAGATTTTGACCAGTACTTGAAATAAACCCCTCAGGCTATCTCATATAGACCTCTTCCTCAAGTTCACCATTAAGGAAAGCAGTCTTAACATCCATCTTGTGTAATTCTAAGTCAAAATGAGCAACCAATGTCATAATGATACGAAAGGAATCTTTCTTTGATACAGGAGAGAAAGTCTCCATGTAGTCAATTCCCTCCTTTTGGGTGAAACCCTTGGCAACTAATCGTGCCTTGTAGCGCTCAATATTGCCTAGAGAATCTCTTTTGGTCTTAAAGACCCATTTACAGCCAATTGCTCTGACATCACTAGGCAATTCTAAAAGGTCCCATACATTGTTGCTCGCTATGGATTCCATCTCATCAATCATAGCATCATACCAGAATTTAGAATTTTCACCAGTTATAACCTGAGAAAAAGTAATGGGATCATCATCAATACTTATGTCTGACTCTGTCATGTACATAATGTAGTCACCAAGAATTGCTGACTTTCTTGATCTCATTGATCTTCTCAATTCAACCTCTTGTGGAGGTTGAGGTTGCTCACCAAGGGCATCTTCTACAACTATTTGAGGTACCTCCACAACATTATGAGGTTCCTCAACTTGGATGATATCATTTTCAATATGAAGATCCTCTTGATTTCCAGCATGATCAATGTCTTGATGTGGGACTTCATTATGTTCTACATTCACCCCAACAGGATAGGTGTTTTGTATAACTAATGTCCCACCATGATTAGCTGGGATCGTTTCATTGATGTGATCATTATCACTGACCAAGTCATGTGATTGATCACTCCCACTAATCAAGTCATGTGTCTTAGATACAGCCTTTGTTGGAACCTTGTTTAAAATATACACTGCTGTCTTAAGTGCATCTCTCCACAAGGAAATAGGGAGTTTGGAGCTGCTAAGCATACTCCTCACCATGTCCAATAGAGTCTGGTTCCTCCTTTCAGCTACACCATTCATATCAGGTGAGCCAAGCATGGTGTATTGTGCAACTATACCATGCTCTTCAAGGAACTTAGCAAATGGACCAGGTACCTGTCCGTTATCAGTGTACCTTCCAAAATATTCACCTCCTCTATCAGATCTCACTATCTTAATCTGCTTACCAGATTGCTTTTCTACTTCCGCTTTGTACACCTTAAAGGCATCAAGTGCCTCACTTTTATTATAAAGCAAGTAGATGTACATGTATCGTGAGAAATCATCAATAAAGGAGATAAAATATATTTGACCATCAGAACATAAGTCAGGGCTGCATATATTAGTGTATATGATCTCTAATAGTCCAGAACTTCTCCTAGCCCCTTTATGTGACATGTTGGTCTGCTTGCCTTTAATACAGTCCACACATTGGCCAAAGTCAGCAAAGTCTAAGGATCTAAGAACCCCATCCTTTACCAATCTTTTGACCCTCTCTATGGAGATATGTCCCAATCTCCTATGCCACAAGCTAGCATAATTCTCATTCATGACACATCTTTTCATTCTAGAATTACCATGCATTGTAACAAAGGAGCTAGGATTATTAGGGCATGTATGAAGCTTGAACAAACCATCAATAATAGTAATCTTTCCGACAGGAATGAAATTCTTATTCAAATCAAAACTTGAACCAGAAATGTTCATAGAATATCCCAAAGATATCAGTTTTGAAACAGAAATCAAATTCCTAGAAAAACTGGGTACATAAAATGTTTGTTCAAGATCCAATACATAACCAGTAGACAGAACAATCCTAAAGGTTCCTACAGCTTCCACATTTGAGCCAATTCCATTTCCGGGAAAGACCTTATGCTCACTTGGATGTGGATTCCTTATGCTGAGAAAGCCATGCATGGTATTAGCAATATGGATCATAGATCCAGTGTCAATCCACCATGTGTCAGAACAGACACTAATAGAATGAGATTCAAAACACACACAAGATAAAAGTGCACATTTCTTCTCTAACCAGGCCTTTCTCTTGGGACAGTCATTCCTCATGTGCCCCTTCTTTTTACAAAAGAAGCACCTAGCTGCATCCTTGTTCGAGTTATGAACATGAGCTATGCCAGTTTTCTTTCCCTTATCCTTATGGCCAGTTTTCTTGAAGCCGGTTGCCAGATGAACCTCATTCACCACCCCACCACTCTCCATAGCAAGCCTGTTTTCTTCTTGTACACACTTAGACAAGAGTTCATTTATTGTCCACTTTTCCTTATGTGTGTTATAGAAGACCTTAAATGGCCCATATTGTGATGGCAGTGAATTAAGGATCAATTGCACCAAGAACGAGTCATTCACTTCTATCTCAAGGGATTTTAGCTGAGCTACAATATCCCTCATCTGCATGATATGTTCACGCACCCCTCTAGTACCAGTCAATTTCATAGAGCACAATCGGGTCATCAAAGTGCTTGATAGTGTCTTATCAGAGGTAGCAAACTGTTCATTTATGGCCTTCATGTATTCCTTGAAACTCCCACAATCAGGTATGGAACCACGAATACAGCTCTTAATGCGTTGCTTAATCAACATCATGCCGAGGCGATTAGATCGCTCCCAACGTTCATGCAACGCTCTCTCAGCTGGATTGCTTTCAGCAGTGGGTACCGGTGGCTCATCATGAAGAAGAGCATAGTCCATGTCAAGGCATTCCAAATGGAGGAACATATCCTCCTTCCAAACCTTATAGTTGCTTCCCTCCAACACAATTTTATTGCTTGTATCAACGAGTAAAAGAGATATAGATTCAAAGAAGCTGCATTTCAAGTTTCAAACATTATTATATGCTACTCAAACAAATATGGCAATCACCAATAATAACAGAATGCATGTTTACCAATGTAGAGCATACTCATTACAAATTTCGTATCACTAAAAATCTCTTTGTGGGCAAAGAATTCAGCATACATATGAATTTGTCTATAAATGATGAAGACAGATGGCGTTTATATTTCCTAATACCTGTAGGCTACTTAGAAAATACAAAGCAATATCATTTCATCCTAGTTGAATAATAAAAATATAACAATCTCCCTGTGGGCAAAGATAAATTATATTTAAATATTCAACTAAATTGGTGTTTTCAAAACTATGTGTTATTTTCTACATTTGATATAAATCAAAACAAGAATGCATATTTTAACAATTATACAAAGATGTTGCGGCTACTCTTTATTTTAAATATGCGAATCACATAACACCCACAACGTACATTTTAACAATTATATGTACCTCAACAATTTCAACTATTATGTCCAATAATAATACACGGGATTAATTCTCACAAATATTTATAGAGGCATCAATTATTATTTAATCAAAAATTAAATAAATACATCATATAAATAATTTAACATAATCCAGAGTCACAAAATAGTCAAACAATATGT
>QANZ01050521.1:25282-39266 GCA_003254925.1 Chamaecrista fasciculata | reverse complement strand
CTAGGTAAGTGCCAGCCATTTTCCAGTTTATCATTGGCGCCGACCGTGGGGCGGCTCCCTCCTCACCTGCTGAACTTTACGGGCTCTTACGCTCGTCCTCTATTGCTTTTTCTTTACAAAAGCTAACTCACCAACGTTTACCTTGTTGAACTAGGTGATCTCTACTTTTCTATGGCTAATAACGACTCCCCTCGCGATCCGCTCTTGGACGAACCCTCTGATTCCCAGGAGCACGCCCTAGGCTCCCAGGAGAATCAGGAGCAAGAGGAACATCGAGAAGAGGGAGCGCCCTCTCGGGTCGCACCACCAGCCGATTTGGGCGCGACGGGCCAGACTTTCCAGGCCATGGACATTATGGCAATCTTTCGTAGCATGATGAGGGAGCAGACAGAATCCCTACGTTGTGAATTCCAGAGCCTGTCGGTTCATAGCACTCCCCAGGGGTCGAACCCCGGCCGCCGTAACACCACGGCCGCCTCGGCCCAAGAAAACGCACCTGCTGTTGGCTTCGAAGACGAGCCGGGCACCTTCATCCCCCAGAAGGGGCCGTTCGCCGTATCCATCCAGCGCGATATCGTACCTCAGGGCTTCAAGATGCCCGTGAAGATGGTACCCTACGAGCCAACTGCAGACCCAAATCTGCACTTGAAGGTGTTCCATGCAAACGTCCAACTGGCATCACTCACTGAAGGGAAGAAGTGCAAGCTCTTTCCCACCACTCTTGGTCCAGAAGGACTTCATTGGTACGCCCGCCTACCAGATTACTCCATTCATAACTTCGACAAGCTGGAGGCCGCCTTCCTAAAGCGCTTTGCCACCAGTATTGTGTACAAGAAACCCTCCACGGTCATGGCGGACCTTATTCAGGGCTCCAGCGAGAGCCTCCGGGATTTCCTTAAGCGCTTCTCCGAGCGCTGCCACGAGGTGGAGGACTTAGAGGACAACGTGGCCATCCACGCTTTCAAGCAGGGCTTACGCCCGGGCAACGTATCCAACGAGTTGGCGCTCGCCAACCCCAAGACCCTGGACGCGCTGCTGAAACAGGTTCGGGATTTTATTCTTAAGGAGGATAACCAGGTTGCCTCCAAAAGTCGCTTCAGCAAGTTGAAGGACATGCAGAACGCCCAGACAAGCACCCGGACTCAGCCTGCCAACGGAAATGGCAATGGAAGGTGGAAGAGGCACGACCGCTCTTCCAACTCTTCACCAGGGGCCCAGCGCACGCCCTTTACGGGCAAATTCCCAACGTACCACATCCTGACCGTCTCTAGGTCAGAGATCCTGCGCGCCTGCGGCTCCCTTGAGTTCTTTCCGGTGGCCCGGCCCCTCCCGGTAAAGACCGGTCGCCCACGCGATACAAGCAAACATTGCCGTTATCACAACGGCTATGGCCACACTACAGACGAGTGCATCTCTCTGAAAGATGCAATCGAACAGCTAATCCGAGACGGCCACCTGGCCGAGTACAAGCAGAAGAAGCGGCCGGAGTCTGATGGGTTCGCCTCCCATCAGAAGAACAGGAAGGTCGCTGAGGGCGGAACTGGCGGCTCGAAGCATTCTGAGGCGCCCGTCCGCAACGTCGTGAACACCATCTCTGGGGGAATCCACATGCACAAGACCCCCACAACCAAAAACAAATCATGCGCTCCATCATGTGCATGCATTACACGAGCGTCAAACGCTCACACGAAGACATCCACGCGCCTATCACTTTCACTCACGACGAGCTCAAGCCCGTGGAATATGATGAGCCTATGGTTATAACGGCGCGCATAGGCGAGATCGACGTACGGCGCGTGCTGGTAGATCAGGGATCCTCCTCAGACATCCTCTACTTTCACGCCTTCGAGCACCTGGGCATCCCGCTGAGCGCCCTGAAGCCTTTCAACGAGCCTCTGATTGGCTTCGCTGGGACAAGGACGCCCGCCGAAGGGGTTCTCGAAACCAAGCTCACCCTCGAGGGTGATGGCGACCCGCCCAGGATGGCAGCTACATACGCCAGTTTCATCGTTGTAGCCGCTCCTTCAGCATACAACGCAATCCTCGGGCGCTCCAGTCTCAACGCTTTCAGAGCAGTGATCTCCACTGCCCACCTACTCATGAAATTCCCTACACGTTGGGGAACTGCGAGTATAAGGGGAGATCAACTCGAAGGTCGCCGCTGCTATGCCACCAGCCTGGCTCGCGTGATGATCGATCCCGGGTACCAGACCCGCCGACTCATGGAAGGGATTCCAGACTCCCCTCCCCCGGAGCCCGCCGGGAAGGACACAGACATGGGCACGTCAGAGATCACAGACCTCCGCGATGAGGTATCCCACACCAGTGGCTGACGCTCCTTCACTTAGCAACTACTTCTAGTGGGTGGATTAGCCGCCCGGCCTTAAGATTAGTTGTTTTTCATTTTCATGTCTATGTTTATTTCCCTTTCCTACAAAATGCTTAAGGCCCTCATGCCACTTTAATTGTACGCTCCGACCTACACATGGCGGACGCCCTTTATTACATTAATGACCATTTATTCAATGAACTCATTTTTCTTTACAAGATCTCTTTACTTATACGCATCTTGTCTCACATATTAGGTCGAGGGCGCACGCCCCAAACCTTCGGACACGCTCGTCCAAATTCACTTCCCCGGGCACCCGGAGCGAACAGTGAGCATCTCTGCGGATCTACCCGCTCAAGAACAAGCCAGGCTCTCTGACTTTCTACTCGCCAACGGCGATATTTTCGCGTGGTCCGCGTCGGACATGCCCGGCGTCGACCCTCAGTTGGTCATGCACTCCCTAGATGTTGACGACCGCCCGGGAGTCTTTCAGAAGAAGCGCGTCCTGGGGCTCGAGCGGCAGCTTGCCGCCAAAGAAGAAGTACACAAATTACTGGCGGCCGGATTCATCCGGGAAACCAAGTACCCCACCTGGCTGTCCAACGTCGTCCTTGTCCCCAAGCCCAACGGCAAATGGCGGATGTGCGTGGATTTCACAGACCTCAACAAGGCGACCCCCAAGGACCTTCACCCACTCCCCAGCATCGATAAGTTGGTGGACAACACCTGCGGGTACGCCACTTTGAGCTTCCTCGACGCTTTTTCGGGATACAATCAGATTAAGATGAATCCCAAGGACGTCGACAAAACGGCCTTCATCACTGAACAAGGCATCTACTGTTACAACGTCATGCCCTTTGGCCTGAAGAACGCGGGCGCCACGTACCAACGTATGATGGACAGGTTCTTCCAAGACAACATCGGAAAAAAATCGAAGTCTACGTTGACGACATGGTCGTCAAAACGAAGGCTGGTGGCGACCACCTGGATGACCTACAGGAGATCTTCCAGATCCTCCGCCATTACCGATTGCGACTCAACCTCGCCAAGTGTGCTTTCGAGGTCGCCGGGGGAAAGTTCTTGGGCTTCATGATCTCCCAACGAGGGATAGAGGCCAACCCGAACCAGTGCCAGGCCATTATTGACATGGCGTCCCCAAAGACGCTAAAGGAGGTACAACGCCTCAACGGGCGCATAGCGGCGCTCCACCGCTTTCTAGCAAGATCGGGCGACCAGAACTTCACATGGACGGCTGAATGTGAGGAGGCGTTCCAGCAATTAAAGACGTACCTGAGCAGGCCGCCCATTCTCACCACCCCCAGGCCCGGCATGCCTATCTACGTTTACTTGGCTGCAACCGATGTGGCAGTCAGCTCCGTCCTGATCATCGAGGAAAAGGACGAGCAACGCCCCATTTACTTTTCAAGCAAAGTACTCACGAGCGCCGAGACACGATATCACCTACTCGAAAAGCTCGTGTACGCCCTCCTTGTTTCCACAAGGAAGCTGCGACCATATTACCAACAGTACGTGATCATCGTCCGCACCGACCGCCCTATGAGGCAGATCATTCACCAGCCCGACATCGCGGGCCGCCTGGTCAATTGGTCGATCGAACTCTCCGAATTCGGCCTGACTTTCGAACCACGACGCGCCATCAAAGGCCAGGCTTTGGCTGACTTTGTCGCGGAGTTGACGCCCGCCAACCCTACCCCCATCGTGTGGAACCTCTACATCGATGGGGCCTCATCCGCCAAACTCCGTGGCGCGGGCGTGATCGTTGAATCCCCTGATGGTTACAGCATCGAGCAGGCCATCGACATACGCTTCCCGGCCACGAACAATCAGGCCGAATACGAGGCGCTCATCGCAGCCCTCGAGCTTGCCGTGGGCATGGGCGCCCAGGACATCCACGTCTATAGTGACTCCAAGCTGGTGGTTGGTCACATGAAGGGAGACTTCGAGGCCAAGGAGCCCACCATCCTCAAGTACGTGGAAAAAGCAAAGTACGTCCTGCGCCATCACATCCGGGCCGCCCAGTTCTCACACATCTTGCGTTCTAAGAACACTAGAGCGGACGCCTTAGCCAAACTGGCTTCTAAGCCAGATGCTCGGAGTCGCTCCTCCATCATCCGCACCACCTTAGAGCGCCCATCAATCGAGGGCCCCATGGTCCATGCTATCTCAACAACGGCCGATTGGCGAACGCCCATCATGTCCTACATCCGGGATGGCACCCTCCCGGCAGACAGAAACGAGGCTCGAAAGGTGGTGCGCCGGGCTGCACACTACTTTCTCTGGGGGAATGATCTTTATCGACGAGGTCACTCCATGCCCTGCCTCAGATGCGTAGGGCCAACCGACGCCCGCCTCATTCTCGAGGAGCTCCACGAAGGACTCTGCGGTTCACACCAAGCGGCGCCCGCACTCAAACGCAAGGTGCTTATTTCGGGGTACTACTGGCCCACAATCATACGGGACGCCACGGCACTAGTGAAAACCTGCCAAAAGTGCCAAGAGCACGCTAATCGCATCCACGTTCCGGGTGAAGACATGCGCCCAATGGAATCCCCTTGGCCCTTTGACGTTTGGGGGATCGACATCCTCGGGCCGTTCCCGACCGCCACAGGCCAACGCCGGTTCCTCATCGTCGCGATTGACCTTTTCACAAAGTGGATCGAGGCTGAACCGGTAAAATCGATCAGCTCTGCCCAGATGAAAACATTCGTCTTGCAGAACATACTGTCACGTTTTGGCGTCCCGCAACGAATCATCAGCGACAACGGCCGCCAATTCATCAGTGAATCCTTCCGCGATTTCTGCGCCCAGTACGACATCTCCCTCGGTAATACTTCAGTCAAGCATCCCTCGACCAACGGCCAAACCGAGCTCGCCAACCGCATCATTCTAAATGGGCTGAAGCGCAGACTCGACAACGCCAAAGGCCGTTGGGCAGACGAGCTCCCAACCGTCCTCTGGTCCTACCGTATAACTCCTCAAGAATCCACAGGCGAGGCACCTTACACCCTTACATACGGGTCGCCCGCCATGATTCCAGCTGAGACCGCCTTTCTCTCCGACATGGTCTTATACTACAATGAGGAGGCAAACCGAGGTTGTCGAGCAATAGCTCTAGACGAACTTGAGGAGGTGCGCGAAATCGCCAGCATCCGCCAGGCCGCCTACAAAGAGCGCATGGCCAAGTATTTCAATAAAAGGGTCAAACACCGATCCTTCGACGTTGGCGACCTTGTTCTTCGCGATGTGGCCAACGACCGCCTGAACCGCTCGCACGGCAAGCTCCATCCCAACTGGGAAGGACCATACCGGGTCACCAGAGTTATCCCTGGTGGCGCGTACGTGCTCTCTACTTTGGACGGCCGCCGCCTGCCTAATACATGGAATGTCGCGAGCCTCAGAAAATATCTCGACCGCACGGTCAACAATATCACGCTTTGATTTCATTTATGTATTTTCGCATTTATGTAATCTCTTGTACGCTTTTACGTGATGCAATTATTTATTTTGTGTAACGATCGCCAATACACTACATCAATATAATTATGGCGTTCTCTTGAATTTATTCGATTCATTTACATTCGCGTCTGTTTCAATTACTCTCGCTTAGGCACAGCCTAACTCACAGCGTCTCACTACACGTAATATTCGCTCCAATGAAGAGCTCGAAGGCTGGAGGGACGCCTCCATACGCTTTCATTCTGGCGCTCCGCGCGCCCATGAGCCGAGAAGTTGCTCATACGCCATGCTGGTCCATTACCTCGTGGCTGGCTAGCCCGAAATTCCGGTCGCCAACTCAGTTGGGCGGACACACACCCACATACATACACTTGCGCAAATATCAAACACAACAGATATGAAATAACAGCAGTTATAATCATCACAGCAAAAATAAAATAAATGGCCTTATGGCCTGCATTAACCATGACCACAAGGGTCTTCCACTTTGTTCAAAAGGGGCACATACGCCCCATACAAATTAACAACAAAAAAGGAGGGGCACACACGCCCAGCAAAAATTCAGAACGGGGAACACCCCCGAAATTACAAGTACAGGATGACCTAGTCATCCAGAATCACTGGCCCATCACCCGGAGCGTGCTCGCCGCTGCCCTCCGCGCCACCACTGTCCGGGACGATCAACATTTGCTCGGCGTCCGGCTCATTGCCCGCGGTGCTCTGGACGTCCGCCGGGGGCACATAACCTTCATCCCCTGGTCTGAGAGGGGACCGCCCTTCCTGAACCTCCAGCGCGTGGATGGTCCAATCTTCCGGCAGATCGGGCATTGGCGTCCCAGGCTCATCGTCATCCGCGCGCATACGGATCTCCTCACCGCTCCGACCATTGGGCAACACCTCAAAGGTGTAATCAATGCCCGCCTCATTTTGTCCTGGGTTCAAGAAGGCCAGCTGCTTCCTGCAGTTCTCGAACCCTCGCGATGTGGCTTGGATATAATACCAATACCACTGACGACGTTCGTCGCGGCGCGCGCGCTCCAACCTCTGGGCCTCCCCCGCCTGGTATGCCTCCAGTTCTGCTCTGGCGGCCGCAGCCTCCCCCCGCTGCACACCCGCCTCCTGATCCGCCTTCTTCCTCCTCTCCCTCTCCTTCTTCCTCTCCTCCTCATCTCCCCTTGAGCCCTTCCTTGAGCCCTCCCCGGCTCCCCGCTCCTTTCCGCCCGGCCAGTCGCGGCCGAGCTCCCGGCGCCCTGGACGTCAGATCTCCTTTGCGCCTCTCTCATTGCTGCAAACCAATAACACACTCGTTATACACAGCCCAAACAACAAAGTCACATGAAAAAGGAAAAGCAAATGTTAGTGTTAGTCAAAATATTACATGTTTGTTCATAGTTTTTGTAAAAAGAGGTTAGCAGCCTATCCGTCCGCCGCTCCTCTTCGCTCAGATGCCCTCTCTTAATAGGGCTAGTCCCTGTGATGGCGTCCGACCACGCCACTGGAAACAACGAGCGATCATCCTCCTCCCTCACCCACCACGGGCGCTCCACATCGTTGTGCACCAGGGGGAAGTATCTATCCTTCCAATTCTTCCAATTGCTAATACTGGCCGGAAACCCAGATAGAGCACCCCCCTTCCTCTGGATGTTCACCCGCCCGTTGTCCCCGAGCTTCACAGAAAACCAGTACAAGAATAACTTAACTGTGAGCTCCCTGCCCACTGTCCACGCAGCATACTGCAAAAATTTCATGCTCCTCCAGGCGTTCGCCGCCAACTGCGCTGGACAACAGTTGAGGTGATTCAGCACCTCCATCTCGAACTCCGTAAACGGAAGCTCGGAATCGCACTCCCGCAACAGAATTTCGTGAACGATGAACCCACGCCGGTGAGTCCACCACATAGAATTGTTGCCATCCCACACGCCGATGGCCATGCCGCTCGCCTCCCGGCCCGAACCTGGCCCGAAGTACGCCCCTTGGGCCGCCTCCAAATCTTCATCGGTGGCAAATTTGGAGGGCTCTGCTGGCGGCCCCGTAGTCGCTCTGACTTCGGGGTTCCCAAACCCCTCCGCGGCATCCCATGCCACCACATCACGCGCCATGATTAGGCGCTCCCCCTCGGCCGTCGATCCACTCAGGGGACCCGTTGGTTCTTCCCTCAACATTGGGGGCTCTTCCTCTGAACGGTCGGAGAGCTCCAGCACTTGCTCCTCCGACGCGTCTGATGGATCGTGTTCCACGTTTGATGGATCCAAGCCCGCCAGATCCATTCCCCCTCTGTAGACAGTAAGCGCGCCCGCCCTTTCACTTGCTCTCCTTGCTAGTAACCTAGCCGCCCGCCGCACCGTTTCCTCTAACGACTGTCGAACCTCTTCCAAATCTATAGAGCTACTGCCCTGTGTAGTCAAACTACTAACTCTACTTAGTTCTTCACCTTCTGCTAACTCCCTAATGACCACCATGGTCTCTAACACTTGCCAGAAAAGTCAAAACACAAGGGATTAGGAGGTACCTGAAGACATAGTACGTTTGGTTGTTAGTTTGGAAGTTGAACAATTTGTGGCGCTCGCCCTGATTATCAACTACTGATCACTCGTACCCTGGAAACCCTGCAAACAAAAAGGAAGCACATGTCATCATGACCGTCCAACTGACGACCGCCTCACTCACCTCAGACGCCCGCCCCAGAAAACCCAGAACACCCCAAACACTCCTTCATCAGAGAATACGAACACGATGAACAGTCACCCAGAAAACCCAGAAAAACCCAGAAACTCAACTCCCTACACCCAGACCCACACCCATTTTTCGCTGCCTCACACTCACAAACTCACACCCTACAGCGAATGACAACCACTCTGTTCAGACACCCAACCCATTTCCGCCGTCACCCACGACGGCCCAACACCACCCAGAAACAAACGACACATCGACTTCTAACAGATACAAACCCTAAACCAGCGAGAAACATGTGCAATCAACAGGACATGCTTACCCGAACACTTATCGCTTGCAAACGACTCACTTCCACGGTCAGTTCGCTCCGATTTCCGGCGACGGTTCTGCAACTCCGGCGGCTGGACTCTTCGATTTCCTCTCTTCTCTCTCCTCAAATCGCTGAAGTGTGCAAAAGTATAAAAGACGCTTCCTTTGGCCCTTTTATACCCTTGCGAGCGCGGCATACGAGGCGTTTTTTGTTTTTCAAATTTCTGCCTCCCGGGTAGCGACACGTGTCCCTGACAAGACACCCCTACCTACCACTTGCCCGCCCGCCATGATCCACTGACTTTCCATTTTCCCATTGCAGGCCGCCATTCCTACTAGTTCCTCTACGCGGGGGACAAGTACTCCTGCACATTTTTGGGCGTTCGCCAGCAGACGCTTTTTAACTGCCCAAGCACGGGTCCCCTTGGACGATCTCCAAACCCGCCATCCCGCACGCCTTAAGGAGCAATACGACGAACGCGCTCGTAGACTTCTTTGAGGAGGGACTTGTGATACATCACTATTTGGGCGTACGCCTAAACGGCCCTCGCACCGGGCCTCTTCTCCTCTCCACACCTTGCGAGACGCCCTCGAGTCAATCGGGCGCCCTAAGCACAAGTGGGGGCGGTCGTGATCCATCCCGGGTCTTGGCGCGCGTCCCCCAAATGACACGTGGTCACCTACGACTACCCCGCTCCGCAATCCACGCTACGGGAGATCGTGGGTTACTGACTTACTCATACCCACGATCTCCAGTTTCTAGGCGCCCGCCTAGCGACACAACACGCAATCACCCACGATTGCCTTGCTCCGCAAATCTCGGCCTGCACCATCTTCGCTGGTGGAGATCGTGTCCAGTACGTGGTCCGCCCCGCACGCTGACCACCTCTCTCCTCCCTCCTCTATAAATAGAGCCCATCTCACCAGTTCAAGGTTAGCTACTTCTTTCACTCTGAAATTCTCTTACTCTCTTATCACTCTCTTACTAACTTGAGCGTCGGAGTACACTTCGCAGGGCCCCCCTGTGAAGCTCTTGCAGGTTCTTGTTCAACTCTTGGCTCTCGCAGCCCTCTCCGGTGAACTAGGTAAGTGCCAGCCATTTTCCAGTTTATCACTTAACATTTTGTTCTTTATTTAATTAGTAATGTATGCATTGTTTGCTAATCAATAAAGTATTAGTATTATTTTAGAATTTCGTCTCTCTATTTTACTTGCTTCCCTCCTACTCTTTTTCATAAGATATTTCCAACATTCACAATGGATGATTGTTGATTCAGATGCGGACAAAGTTCTAGTGTCGTTAATTTCGTTCGTAATATTTATAAAACTCTCAATTCCATCCTAAGTCTTGAAGTTATCTAAATTATTCATAAGAAAAAGTTTAATTTATCGATAACATGCCTAAAGGCTTAAACGGCTAAACTGTCTTACTGGTATTGTTTTCACTTTATCAATTAATCAATCAAACTAAGATAAAAATATGGATAATAGAAGCAACTGATACTAGAAAACACGTCACGTCCTTAAGTTTATTGGCCAGATACATCAAATAACTGAATACAAGAACATCATAAAAAGAACTACATTCCTATACATCTAAACTGCACAGAGAGCCATTTCTAGCATATAATATCTAATAGCCTTGACAGGGAAGCAAAAATACGAACAACAACAACTCTTCATTTTTTTTTTTCTTTTTTCTTTTTGGTCTCCAAAAGGGTATCTGTGAAAACTGAAATGTGAGCCCAACTGGTGAAGCTAACCTATGAGTATTTGAAATACAACAGAATGATAGGACCCATAACCTCAGAGATCAGAGTGGTCCAATAAAACTTTTGGACGTGCTTAGTGTCTTCTTTATGATTAGAGACCATGCTAAGTGGCTGTGCCTCCAAATGCAGTGGGTCCTCTATTCTGCATCTCCAAAATCAAAACATTTATGATATACACAAGACAATGCTTCCTAACCAACAAGCATGGCCCCTTATGGCCAATACAAAAACCAGTCTTTTTTTCCAGAAAAATAACTTAAATACTGTATGTTATTAGTTTTTTAATAAATTTATGACAACTGTTTCTTATAATTCAACACCAAATGGTTAAATATTTTTAAATTTTTTCCATGCATTTGATAAACATGGCATCATGGTTGCACAGACAATAATGTTGAAATAACATGTCATCGCGTCATTCACTTGCTTCAAAGTTATACGCAAAAGTATCAGCCTTATCTCTTATTTTTGTGGCAATTAACATCTTTACTCTTTACAGCTAAAAAAAAACGCACTTTCATTTATTTGCAATACTTAAAAATTGGTAACATCTATATATATATATATATACATATATTCATGTGCATGTGTCAATTACTTTTATTTTTAAAAAACAATTAACCCCAGTAGAACAGAAATAGGTAGGTAGCACAGGAATTTTGAACTATGTAGATGTATGATAGTCAAGCAGAGTAAAGTCTAAATGGAAAAAGCATGATAGCTAAGGCAAAAGTGAAGTCGAAATCCGAAATGGAATTTTATAAGATTGAAGTCATTTTCAAGGCATGCCCAACCCAAAGCGCCACAAATTAAGGAGAAAGAAAAAAGATCAACAGTCAAAGACATAGATTAATGAAATAGTAGTAAAAAGAAGCTACGACGGAATAAAGGTACAAACCACCAACCAAACAACATTCTGCTTTTTCTAGGGATCCGCAATAAAAAACAAAACTAGATTATGCATTAATTAATTAATTCTCCTTGCAGATTCTAAAACCCTCTCATTAAGTGAATAAACAAAGACACAGAATCTGAGTGAAGATTGGTGAACAATAATTGCACCACATTAAAAAAAAGTACTACTCCTAATTAGTTTCTTTTTTTTTTACCTGGTGGGGTCTCTGTCAGACAGAAGCAGGATAATCAAATGGTATTGGCGAGACTTTGTTATCCAGTGCATCCGGGTGCACGTAACCAAAGTTACGCAGCACTTGATTATCAGCGAAAACCAAAGCCTTATTCATCCCATCAAGACACGCGTCAGCTGAATACATCTGATTGTGGTCCCCACTACAAGGCTGGCATCCTGTGAAGTGTGTAATAAACGGCCTCCTCCAGCTTCCCCTACCGAATCCCGCCTCCTTCAGGTACGGTTCCCTAACCGCACCGTAACTCTCACTCACTTTCTCTGCGTGTCTCCTCCGAAGCCTTTTCTCTCGTCTCTCAAGTTCACTGTACTTCATCGTAATATTCTCATACGTCCCTACTATCTCCTCCCAATACCCCTCAAAATAGAATTCATACTCTAAGAAAATCTTGTCCGCCCATTTATCTTTCTCCATCGCGATCAAGTAAGCCAGAGCCGTCTGATCGTCTGACTCCGGAAACGCTTTGTCCTTGAACGTTGATCTTAGTTTTTCACCCCATTTCTCGTAATTGGGAGTTTGTGGGCCCATGCTGGCCCACACGTCCATGAAGTCTAACGACCACTGACAGTTTCTAATTAAGAACACGCCGGCGTTAAGTCCCGTCCAGCTTCTTTCCTCGTGAATCAGTTTCGGCCATCCATGGATGATAAGGTTGTGATTCTTGTAACGATTCAATGGAAGCTTGAATTCCATGTCGGTGAATAACGCGTCCGAGTCGACCCACCAGATCCACTCGGCTTCTGGATGCGCCATCATCGCCGATTTCACCACTGGATATTTCGCCCAGTATGAGTGCATCTTTGGGTGAAGCAACGCGTTGTTGTAGAAAATGTCGTAGCCGTGGATACGACTGTAATCGACTTTGTTCTTGAAGAATCTGAGAAGAAGATGGTCTCCGATCGGGTTTTTACAAGGCTTCGGCTGAGATCCGGTGACTATTAGAATCCTCTCTCGAACTCCGGCGGTAAACGACGGATGAAGAAGAAGCCACTCTCTCCGTTTCTCGTCCCAGTTCTTCATCGGCTTCTCCATCGTGTACCCGAACTTAGCGTCGTCGTAGAACGTCGCCTCCGGCGAGTCGTATTTCAGATTAGGGCCGATTCCGTCGCCTGCAGCGGCGGCGCAATTCAAATCGCCGCCGAGTGTTCGAGGAGATTTTAGGGATTTCAATTTGGTGGAGACGGAGTCGAAATTAGGGTTAGTGGAAGGAATGGGGGCTATGAAGGACCAGAAACCCCAAACCAAAAGAAGAGCGGAGAATGCTCCTCCGAAGAAGATGCAGCCATCGGAGAACCAGAGAGAGGATTTGTTTCTGGAGGAAGACTTAGCCATGAGGTTGTTATAATGGAAATGTGAAGTAGTCTCTGGAGATACCATTTTATAGGCGGAGAAGACGGTGGGTTAGGTTAGGTTAAATGTTACCTTCGGTGGCGTCTGATAGTGTAGATCGTCGTGATACGAAGAGGATCCGCCATGTGTGATGGAAGTGTGACTGTTGTTTGCAACAAGATAAATTAGCAGAGGTCGCGAACGGCGAAAAGGAGAGACGAAGACGCAGAAATTGTGGGATGAGGAAGACGAAGAGTGAAAGATAGCGGAAAGAAGACACGATACGCATCGTCGTTTATAGGGGAAAGAGAGAACTGGGAAAGGCCGTCGTCTTGGTTAATTACGTGTCGTATTTCACAGATCAATTTTCATGCTGGGTTAAACACGTGGAATGTGACCGACAATTTGGGCCCCCGCAAAATTCCCTCCTTTTTTTCTGTTTTAGTGTGTTGCTTTTACTTTTTCGTGCCGTTTAGTATTTAGTATTTATTTTTTGACTTGGATGCCCTAGAAAAGAAAAAAAGGAGTGGAAAGAAAAAAGTAGATAATATTTTGCAAGAGAAATTACTGCTTTTGCAATGTGATGTTCTTTTTATTTAATTTTGTATATTAAAGAAATAACGAGGAGATAATTATTGTTCACGATAACGTTAAATTATGAGTAGTACTAGTATGAACCCCGCGCGATGCGCAGGACAAAATTACTTCATTTTATTATTATATAAATTGTGAATGCTATCCTTTAGAAAGTAAAGGTATTTATTCAAATTATATAAAAATAATATAAAATACATACTTATTTTCTACTGCATATATCAAATAATGTGATATAAAATAAAGGCTTAAGTACAATTTTGGTCCCCTAACTTTCGCAAAGGTCTCAATTTGGTCCCCTAACTTTTTTTGTTGCAATTTTGGTCTCCTAACTTTCACAAAGGTCTCAATTT
>QANZ01050521.1:10794-24235 GCA_003254925.1 Chamaecrista fasciculata | reverse complement strand
AAAAAAAAAAATTTGACTCATCTAGTTTCTTTAACAATTCAGCAGTTCTTCATCAGTTTTTTTTTTGTCCAACTTTCGAAACAATTTTGAGGTCAAACCAGATTGCTTTCTTCTTCGGTTAGTTATTGGATCGGTCGCTCCCTCCGATCTAAACAATATTGCAACAATCATTATTCATTTCACAATTCAATCACTATGAGTTGTACATATATTTAATCAAGCCATCAAATAAATTTACATAATATAGTTATTTTATGATGATTTGATTGTTTAATTTTAAACATCTTACCTAATTTTAAATCTTTTAATTATATGACTCTTATTATTATTATTATTATTTTAACAACCATAAGTCATAACGATAAGTCTTATTCTTTTTTTTTTTAATGATCAAATGTTAGTCTGGTATGCCCGTGATAATAAATCTTAATTAAATATAAATTTATCAAGTTATAATTTTGATTATCATATGAGAAATAATCTATAAAATGTTTTATACTATATTATATTGTCAATTTCTTGAAAACATATCTTATATTATATGGCTTCACTCCTTTCTGGTCGTTCATATTTAAAACTATAGTCTATGAAATTAAAAATAAGAGAAAATTTACTATTTGGTCTCTCTTTCTTTACTAAGTTAACAATTTAGTCCCTTATTTATTTTACATACATATTTCATATTTGTGTGCCCGTTAGGGCACGCAAAGCCCCTAGTATACAATATGGGTTAGGCTAAGATGCAAAATTTCATTCTTAACATGAGATGCAATTGCTGATGTGGCATAATTAAAACCATTAATGTAATTTAATGCTGAAAAACAATTTTTTTAACCAATCAAAATTGTATATGGAATCACATCACTAGTTATATAAAACTAACTCTTCCACGTATTATTATCTTATTGACTTATGATCCATTACATCCCATGTCAAGAATCAAAGTTTGCATATTATATATATATAGTCTAACCCATCAAATATTCTCTACATCAAACCATGCTTTACTTAAATAAAATTTACTCTACAACCGGACAAAAAAAGGATCTCAATTATTTGGATAAGGCGTCTAACTAATTAGGCGGCATGGGAACTGAGAAGTAAAGTGAAAAATTTTGAAAATGGATTTTACAAGTGGTAAAGGGTAGTAACAAACGTTGTTTTAAGATTTTGCGGGTTATACAGTTCATTTATAAAGAATGGACATTAATATTGACACGAAATATGACATATAATTAAATTTTTAAAGTTATATAATACGATACGACATATATTTATATATTTAAATGATTAAAATTTCATAAATTTTGATGAAAACTTTAAAAATTATAATATCTATTCATAATATATGTTATATGTGTCATTATTTTATATTATTTGTCATGTTCAGGTCATAAAACATTAATTTTATATTTTAAAACTTATAAATATGTATTGTATGAGTGTCGTACAGGTGTCGGATATAGACAGGTGTCTGACACGGCGACACCTAATGTCAATGTTCCATAGCACTTCATGAATAGCACGCTATATTAAGATTTCTTCAAGTACAAGAAAAAACAATGCAGAAAATAACAACTTTTGCAATGTTTATCTTCTTATTTTTATTTTATATTTAATAAAAGAAGGATAACGAGCAAATAATTAAAAAAATTTTTAGAACTCAGTGACCCAAAAAAAATAAAACTAGTCTTTCCAAACACGTTATATAATTATGAGAGGTATTGTGTGTACTTGAACGGAAAAAATAAGTAATTGGTTCCCTAAACAAAATGATGCGGTGAATAATTGGATTTCATGGTAACTTTTCGTAAGTTGGAAATGTCTATGCTGTACCAGTATCACATTTTGGATATGATTGACTATACAATAATTTTTAGTTATTTGTATAAGATATTGGGAACGAGCTTCAGTCATCATTTTGACACTAATATTTTACTAATGTATGACCATTTTTAAAAAACAATTACCATTTTTTTCATAACTACATTATTTGTTTGTAGATATGTCAAACCACAAGATTATTTTTTAAAAAAATAATAATATTTTAAATGATAGCTGATAAACTAGAAAATGAATAAGCTTACCTAATTCAACAAGTGAGGGTTGCAAGAGCAATTTGATCGTCTAAGTACCTGCAAGAACTTCACAGGGGGGCCTGCGAAGAATACTCCGACGCTCAAGTTAGTGTATAAGAGATGTGAGAGCAAGAGAATTCTAAAAGGTGAGAAGTAGCTAATCTTTGTCTGTTGGGTTGAGCTCTATTTATAGAGCAGGGGGAGAGTGGTGGCCAGCGCGCGGGGCGCACCACGTAGTCAGGCACGATCTCCACCAGCGGGAGTGGTGGAGACCGAGATTTGCGGGACAAGGCAATCGTGGGTGATTGCGTGTCGCGCTGCTGGGCGGGCGCCAGGCGACTGGAGAACGTGGGTATGACCAAGTACGTGGCCCACGATCTCCACCAGCGAGGATTGCGGAACAAGGCAGTTGTGGGTGACTGCGTGTTAATCTGGAGGCGCGCGCCATGACCCTGGATGGATCACGACCGCCCCTAAGTGTGCAGAGGGCACTTGATTGGCTCGAGTGCGCCTTGCCAGGTTTGGAGGGGAGAAGAGGCCCGGTTCGAGGGCCATTTAGGCGTACACCCAAATATTAATGTATCAATAGCTTATACAGTAGTTAGTAGCATACCATCAGTGATACAATTATTTCTTTAACTTTTAAATTAATGTCCACGAGTTATAAGTATCTCATTAAATAATCAAATGATTGTAGATGCTACCTTAATTTTAATTATCTAATCATCATAATATGGTTCCTTTGTTGTATAAGAGCATATATAATGATTGTGGTTGATTGAAATAATTGTATGAATATTTTAAAATTGTGTAGAGATAAAAATAATGATTGATAATAGATGCAATAGAGGTAATAGAATGAAATTTTGGTGTTTAATTAGTTGGTTGTATTGTGGTTTAAATAGAATAAAATGGTAATGAAATTGTTTTAGAATTTGTACTAATAGAGCATATAGTAATAGAGGTTTGAATAGCTTTATGTTAATAGAATTGAGATACCAAAATGTAAATAACATGTATACAACAGTTATAATGCAGAATTTGATAAATAATTTCAACAGTATACAATACATAAAAAATGAGATAATTTTTTTTTGAAAGAATAATTACCTTCAAAAATAAATTTGTTTCTTTTAAATTATGTAGTTACGGGGACAAAAAAAAAAATTATAATGCACTTAAAAAAATAATTTTGTGTATGTTTTATAACATCCCATGTTTTCATAAGAACCTCTTTGAAAGATAATAAAATTTGGATGGTCTAAAATAATTAGGGAACAATAGTTTATAAGAAAAATATGAAGTGAAGAATTAATGTATGATAAATATGTGGAGGAAAGGGAGTGAAATTGTAAGAATTGGAGCTGCAGGGACTAAACTGAAAAGTGAAGAAGTTATCATAACTTAAGGAAAATATGAGTTTGAGTAGGAAATAAAGGTATGTGGGTGTTGTAAATAAAATTAGGAGTTGAATGGTGGAAGAGGAACTAAGTTCTAAGGGTTTAAAAGTAAGTATTTGGAATGATAAAGGATTTAAAAATAAGGAAGTTAAGGTGAAGTGGGGAAGAAATGCAATTTGTCCCATTCTTATAAATAGAATAAAAGAAGGATGAAAAGAGGAGAGAAGTCACGCAGAAGAAGAGAAAGAAGAAAAGAAAAGGAAGAAAGAAAGAAAGGAGAGAAGAGAAAAGAGAAGAAGAGGGAGGCCGACCAACCACCACCACCATCGTCGCCGCCCTTCCTCCGCCGTTCGTGGGTCGCCAGCAACATCGTCTTGCCGATCTCCGTCAACCTCTATTCTTCCTTACTTCATGTGTGCGGAGAAGACGAAGAAGAAAAGGGGAAGGAGAAAGAAGGAGGAGAAGGAAAGATCTCTCCAAATTCACTCCAAGATTAAGGTAGGATGCTTGTTTCCCATCCATCTTGACAAACCCTTTATTCTTTCTTCTCAACCAATTCCTTTGGGGTTTTGATTGGGGTTAGGCCTGAAATTGGGGTGATTAGGGTAGAATCTTGGTTGAATTGTACTTAATGTATAAAACTTGTGAGTCTTGGCTTCAATATGTCTTGTATTGAAGCCGAAAAAAATATATATGAAGGATTACCAACATACCAAAAATAGTATATTTTTCTTTAATTTTTCTTTAATTATATATATGTCTCTCTCTCGCTCTATGTGTTCAGAGAGAGAGAGAGAATATGGTCAGAAAACGATAAATGAAGATAGAAGAGAAAGTTGTAAGTGTAATATATCAAGATAGTGAAAATTACTATTTTACCTAACATTTTTTTATATAAGTACATATAATTATAGTATAGACCAGTAATTATATGTAATTGAATAAGGGTATGTTATTAATTAAATTAATGAAATGAAGATTTTAATGAGATAAAGATATTGGAGATTCATTGTAACTCAAGTATTATATTGCCATACTGAAGATATTGGAGAAATACTGGTATAACAAAGATGCCCTAAGACAACTTTTAAATTATTTTAAGTTCATTTTTTTTTTGGTCACTATGAAATTCATTCATAGGAAAATGACATAAAGCCATACATATAAATGAGATAAGGCATACATATAACAATGAAGTCTAACCAAAAAACTCCTAGGACGACAGATTGCTAAGGAGAGTAATAAAAAACTCAAGCAACACACTTAATAATAAAATATTTAGATTCATCTCTCCTATACTAGAAAAAATATATACAAGTTCTGATCTACAACAGATGATATTTTACAAGGAGAAAATATGAAGATACAAGAAAGGCAACACACTCTCTTCCCTCTCTAAGAGAAAATCTTTTTAAAAATTCTCTTCTAAAATGAATTTCAAGGTAGATCAAGAAGATATATATATTTTTATAAGAAAAGAAAAAATCATTTTTTAAGGAAAGTCTCGAGAAACTTTCCTAGTAGAAGAACAAAAACTTTCTTAATGGAAAGAGAGGTCCTAAAGAAGATGAATAACTTGTAGGTATTATATAATATGTCATCATGAAGTGAAATTATAAAGATTTTAGAATGTGTTTTCAAAATGATAAGGTGTGTTGACATGCAAATCTCGTTATTAATTCTTTGTACCAGATATATTTTTTTTATTAAGTCTTTGTACCATATATATATAATCATATATCATAAAATATTTCAAGATGTTTTATATTATATTATCAATCTCATGAAAACATTAAAAAATATAAATTATTTAAATAAGAGAACCATGCATGTTTTTTCTTATATTATCCAAAACTTACCCTATAATTGGACCCAAAAAGGAAAAAAAAAAAAATCTTATGTTCAGATAAGCGTCTAAGTCATGAGAATTCAATAAAGAAATATTGAAAATAATGGGTATCACAAGTGGTAAAGTCTAGTGATTGTGTGATAGGTTGTTCCAAGTTCTCAAATCACTTCAATATTATTTGATTTTATTGATATTTTTTATATTATGAATATGGACCATCTTAGCTTGCATGTCATATTATATAAGTATTTTTTTAGTTCACTATTAATTAACTCTTTTTCTTTTGTAATTTAAAAGTGAGTAAAATTATATGGACTATATAATAGAATTACTTAACTTTCCCATACATTTACTCTCCTATTTGTATGATAATATCACTCTATCATATATTAGGTTGGGTCTTCGGCAGGTAGGTTAGTTTGAAGTGAAATTTTTTAAAGGCGAGGTGATTTAGGTTGAGTTTTGAAAAAAAAACATTTCAACCTAAACTAAATCAAACCAAACAATAGCGGGTTGGGTTAGACAAGTTGGCGAGATGACCCATTCCAATTTGCAAATATATTTTTTTCAAAAATATACTTGACTCTAGAATTTTTTTTATCATTTCAATTTTTTTATTGTATTTTGATGAAAAAGATTTCTTATTATTATGAGTCAATAATAATATAATATGATTGAAAGTCATATATACTCATCTAAAGAAAGTGAAGTTAGTAGTAGAGGAAGATAGAAGGAGCAATAGAATTTAACAAATAAAATTGTAAAAATCTTAGTTCTACTATCCTTAATAGAAAGTAAAATTGATCAAAATTAAAGAGCTTAAATTGATCAATTGAATGATTGACAAACAAAAAAAGATTAAAAAAAAGATTAACTGAAGGTGAAGTCACTTTACGTAATGTTAAAGTTAAAAAGGAATGACAACTCAAGAGTTATTTGTATTATAATAATTATTATTTATTTACGTATACATTAAATAAAAAAAAGTATATAAATGGCGGGCTAACAGGTTGAATTGGGTTAAGCGAATTCAAAATTTTAAAATCTCCAGCCCGACCCAAATTATTGTGGGCTAAGAATTTTGAAATCAAACCAACCCACCGGTCTAAACCAAACCAACTCAAATCTGCAGATTGGATTGATTTTGGCAGACTCGAACTTCTAAACACCTCTAATATTAGGTGTGAGTTAGTAAGTTTGTCCATTCTATTTTCCTTAAAGAGGAAAAAAAAAACATCAATTAAAATTAAGAAGCACTTTTTCAAATTATAATAACATTTTAGCAAACAATATAATGGTAATAGATCCCTCACCGTTGAAAAACATCAATCTTCGCTTATATTTATTAATCACTTTAAATCATAACAATATAATATATAAGCGAAGATTTCTTACAAGTTGCAAACAATATTCTTTAGGGCTATGCTTTAAAAAGTTCGAGTGTGAGAGCAAACCAAATCTCTCACCGTTGAGCGTCCTCTTTATGGTAATAGATCCCATTTTTTTATTTTTTCTTTACTAATTTTGGATGAAGTAAAAGAGAGATAGAGTGGAAAATTAATTTGTTTTGGCAACGAAGCTAAAGTGTATCACTCCCCTATTCTTTGCACATATGTCAAACAGAGCACCACATGTATGTTTCTCCATTATCAAATAGAGTGCTAAAGTACCATTAACGAGAATAGAATAAATAAATGCAAAAATATACAATAAAAGAAAATATCACTAAAGAAGAGTGATTGAAGAAGTTTGTGTACAGGGATGGCAACCGCACAGGGTGGAGAGAAGGGAGGCTCTCTCCATCTCCATTCCCATCCCCACCAATCCTTATTCTCTCCATTCTCGTCCTCAATCTTCATCATGAGGATGGATTTTCCTCTATCCCCATTTCCCGATTCCCCACAGTCCCCACGAAGTTCCCCACAACATAATTTTTTTTAATAGGAAACTACGAATGCATTGAATTAAAATACAAAATCTAACAATAAACACAGATTGAAGGCAATCTGGAGGGGACTTCTTCCAAACAAGTATTATCTAATCAACAATAAATAAAGATAATATCGACTCAGACTCTTGGTACACCCCTGATCAAAGCATCAATAGAGATAATATGTCCATTTCAAATTGATTAAAAACCTAGTCCAATAACTAATTTAGTTTCAATTATAAAATTTCATTCAAACAAACTCCAATTAGAAAAAATACAATGCAAAGAACATAAAATTTGAGACTACCTAGCATCTCCCGCACGATTAAAATAATTATCATCCATAAGGAGTCAAAGACTAACACCCTAAAACCACTATGCTTATACAAGAAGTTACACTATTCTAATGGATGAAAGTTGTTTATAATTATAATATATATAAATATATATATATTTAATTTGGGGCCGGAGACTCTGCGGGGCAGGGGTGTACTCCCCGTCCCATCCCCACATTACATTTGGTGTAAAATTTAACTCCATCTTCAATCTTACAAGGAATTTTTCCCTGTATCTGGGGATCCCCATAGAACAATATTCGCGAGAATCCTTTTTTTGGAGAAAATTGTCATCTCTATTTGTGAACCATAAAGTCCTAAATTAGCATGGAAATGAGATTGATAATCAATAGTGCCTATACAGAAAGGTGGATTGGTGAATTGAGTTGAATAAATCTAAAAGAATAAAACGCATNTAAATCTAAAGAATAAAACGCATAGCTACTCAACCCATTTATTGGTAGGCTAAAATTTCTTTATTCAACCAAAATCGTGGCCCAATCCAATTAGACAGTTTGGATTGAGGAAGTTAATCGGTTTTGCAATAGGAGACAAAATAGAGAATTGCTAATCTAAGGGTCTGTTTGGGAATTTTTAGTTCAATCCAATCTCAATCCAATCTCAACTTATGAGATGAGATGAGATGATGTTGAAATTAGGATGAGATGAAATTATGTAGTGGTGTTTGGATGGTTTGAGAGAAAATGATGTATAATAAGGTGTGAAATTATATAAAAGGGTATGTAATGATTGTGGTTGGNACAAAAATGAAAAAGAGCAATAGGAGACAAAATAGAGAATTGCTAATCCAAGAAGGGTGAGTATAAAAAAAACACCATAGCTCTAGCTATCCATTTCTTAGCCGTCGGATTGAATATTTTGACCTCGAGATTTGTGTAAAATAACATAATTCCGACGACTCAAAAATAGAAAGCTAAAGCTATAGTGTTTTCTATATCATTACCCATCTAAGAAAGCGTTTCCTTGGTAGAGGAAGGCAGACTTGGATGTATAGTAAATGATTTATATAAATATGGTGTACGTGAATGCAAATGTTGCCATTGAGGCTTTGCCTCTTTCAAGTAACCTCCAAATAAAGCCATCATGATTAATATGACTTTTATTCACGTTTGAATTAGAATTTTAAAATTAATGTTTAAAAAACATATTTTGTCAAAATAACACATAATTCTAGAAAATTCAAAATTTTCTTTATCTAATTACACTGTACATTATTATAATTACGACTGACACTTTAATTTGGGTACTTGTTAATAAGGAGTGACGCAGTTAATTAAGGTTTGAGTTCTTATCCTATAAAAAATTTTTGTTTTTGCCAATAATAAACTTTCATTCAAACAAGAACCAGGAAAACAACATCAACCCACTCCATGTCTACTGGAGGAAGCATCGCTGTCTAAAATCGAAACTAAAGAGGATGGGGGGTTACCAACCCACCCTATAGGACCCATCCTCGTTTCACCATGTTTAGCAAGTCAATCGGCAGCCAAATTCGCAGACATGGGAATCTAAGAAACAGAAAAACCAAGTACAAAAGAAGACAAAAACAAAATATCCTCAAAGATAGGATCACATCTCCAATCCTGGCATTTGGAGATACCTTTTACAGTATTAACTACAGCTAAGCTATCACATTCAAAAGAACAAAACTTCAAATCTAAAGACTTAACAATTTGTAAACCATGCTTAAGAGCTAGCGCCTCAGCCATAAAGGGTGATGAAGCTTTATCCTTCCTTGAGAAGCCATCCAGCATGACTCCATTTTCATCTCTGATAACAATACCCAACCCAACTTCTCCTGCTGAACGGAACGAGCCATCAACATTAATTTTCAAATAACCGTTAGTGGGAGCTTTTCACACTTCAATAGGAGATGGCTCAGCATTCACAACTTGCTGAATCTGAGGAGACCAACCATTGGCATCCCAAAAGTCATTCAACTCATTCCAAGTAGCACACATAACATTGACAGGCAAAAAAGGCTTACTCTCAAATACTCAGGAACATCTATTCTTCTAAATAGCCCAACATAACATGCACTTGTTAATAAGGAGTGACGCAGTTAATTAATGTTTGAGTTCTTAAAAAAATTATTATAAATTTGTGAGTAGTGAATAAAAAAACTTACACATAAAAAAAGTTAAAAAAACATAGATTTTATATATAAATCAATTAAAATATACTCCATAACATATGTAAATGTAATACATATATGTAATTATGTAGATTTTAAAATCAAAATATCTTACTTATAAAGAACTAATAATATAAATACATAAGAGAACATACAAAATTTATATAAAAATACATAAACATGTGTAAAAAATAAATAAAAAATATAAAATTTTATATGCGGGCTCGCGGGTTGGGTTAGGTTGAAAAATTACGAACCCACAACCCAACCCGCAAGTGTGCGGGTTAGCAATTTTAAGCTCAAACCAACCCGCGAACCCAAACCAACCCAACCCATAACTACAGATTGGTTTGGTTTGTGCGGGCTCGCGGATTGACAGGTTGGTTTGCTCACCCCTACCGATCCAATCTATTTCTCGTGTAGGCCGACAAGTGATTCCGTGGAGTCTAACGTGCCTTATGAAAAGTGGGAAGAAAAATCATCATGTCCATCAATCATGCATTAGTTCATGGCTCCACAAAAGGCGATATCTCTATTACAAATTGGTATGCTTTTTTCTTGCCTATCTCAAAAGGCAAAATCATTTTTCATAACTTATTCTAAAATAAAGCATTTTAAACATACTACTCTTGAATCATGATTGATAGTTACATGTCGAAGAATACATGAATAATTAAGGTGACCAACGAGTTGACTACAAGTCCGAGAATGAGTAATCAAAAGGCACTTGTGAAACAGCAGAAGCCCCAAGGTCGTAATGAACGAAGCCATAATTGCGAAGCACCTGATTATCCCCATAATTCAACGCCCTTATCATATCTTTCCAACACTTATCTCCCTCATAATTAGGATTATGCTCTCCGTTACACGGCTGACACCCCGTAAAATGCGTGACAAACGGCATCGTCTTCCCCTTCCTCTTTCTCGTTCCTTTCACGTGCAACGCACTCACTTTCTCGGCGCGTCGTCTTCCAACATGGTTTTCACCGTTCTCAAACCTATCCATCACAGCCATCCAATAAGATTCTAAATCATACTCTGCTTCTAAATACGTCTTCTCCTCCCATTTTTCTCTCCCCGTGAACAAAAGATAAATCAAAGACGACTGGTCGTCTGGTAACGGAAACGGCTTATCCTTGAATGTCGTTTTCAAAATCTCTCCCCATTTCTCGAAATTAGGAGTCATTGGGCCCATTTGGGCCCAAACATGAAGCAAATCCATAGTCCACTGACAGTTACGAATCAAAAACGAGCCCGTATTCAGGCCCGTCCAGCTTTTGTTGTCTTTATCTTCGTAAACCATATTGGGCCACCCATGGACCACGAGGTTATGGGCTTTGTAACGGCCCAACGGAATCTCGAACTCCATGTCTGTGAAAACTGCGTCTTGATCCATCCACCAGATCCATTCAGTTTCAGGATGGGCCATCATGGCGGCCCGAATAATCGGAAGCTTGGCCCAATAAGAGTTCATCTTAGGGTGAAGGTAGAGGTTGTTGTAGTAAATCTCGATCCCGTGGATTCGAGAATAATCCACCTTGTTCTTGAAAGATCGGAGAAGCAAATGATCGCCGATCGGATTTTTGCACGGCGACGGCTGAGATCCGGTGACGAGGAGGACGCGATTCTCCGATCCGGCGGCGAGCGACGGGTGAAGATTTAGCCATTGTTTTCGCTTGTTGTCCCAATTTTTCAGAGGTTTTTCGACGGAGAAGCTGAGTTCCGGGTCGTCGTAGAAGGTACGATCGGCCGGGTCGTAGATCCGATTCGAAATGGCTGATTTGGGTGATTTATGTTCGGGATGTAAAAATAGGGTTAGGTAGTTTCTAGAAGACCACAAGGTCCAAAGGAGAAGGAGGACGAAGGAGAATGCGGAAATGAGAGATAAAGCATCGCAGGCACAACAAGGTCTCTTGCGAAGGGGAAGCTTATTAGCCGCCATTGAAGGAAGAAGGCTGAATTTGAACGTGACGAAGAAATTAAGGTGTGAGATGAAATTTATATAGCGATACAGAGGTTGATAACTGTGAGGTTTGGAAGGGTTTTAATGAGGGATTTATTTGGGCTAGCAAGGAGTAATGGGAATTGAATGCTATTGATTTGAGGGATAATTAATCAATTGTGATTTTTTTTTTTGGCTCAAAATCAATTGTGATTGTGATTTGCTGGTTTATGATTGATTACTATGGAAGTGTAGTTTCATTAATAACATGCAAAACGTAGGCTCATTGAATTTGGCCTATCCAGGTTTGGTAAAACAATCAGACTACAATTGTGGTAAGTTCAGAGCAATGCTTTCGAGTTTCTATGAACAAAACTTTTTATCCTTATTTGTCTTCTATTTTAAAGAAATATTCTCAAGTCTCTACCAATGAGAGTTCTAGCTTTAAAAGCTTTGGCTTCTGCTACCAAAAATGAGCATAACACAATCACATGAATTGAATTTGACTGATTCTGCCCCCCGCCCCCCCCAAAAAAAAAAAAACGATTAGTTCCTTTGGGTCTGTTTGATTCTTGGCTGAAAAGAGGTCTATTTGATATCGTGAGTTTAAGCCAGCTAAAATATATGGAAAATGTTCATGTGACCACTGTTTAGCAGTTGAGCTTAAACAGAATTGGTAATACGACTTATTTGATAAAATATCATGCTTTAAGTTTACTTGTAGAACACTAATAATTATTTGGGTAAAGTATAAGGAATGTCTGTGTGATTTGGGATAATTAGAGATTGAATCCGTGTAATAAAAAAAAATGTCAAAATCGGGCACGAGGTTTACTTCGTTAGTAGAAAGAATCTTTGTGGTATATTTTCGTTCATCGTTCATAATTAATGGATCCTAATGTTTTTATCAATATTTAACCCCTTCTTTTAAGATTTTCTTTCATTTAGCTTCTTAATTCATCTTAGAATAGTCCAAAAAGTTTATCATCTTTATTAAACAGGTCCTGACACTTGCAAAATAAAAAAAATTATAATTTTATAACCTTCATTTTTATTTTTCCTTAATTATTATAAAAATTCATGAGGTTTCTTCATCATTGAGGAACAAATTGTTGGTTTTCGTGAATGTCGCATGAAGGACAACGAAAACCACGCCAGTCATGAGTGCAATGAGAATATTGAGCATTGTCTAGGTTAGAATAAAAAAAATATATAAATAATTCAAATTTAGGGACCAAATCATCTTAAGGATCAAATCATTAACAATTATGATATTTTAAGAATTAAATTGTATATTTCATTTATTTAAGAATTGATTTATTGATTTGGTATAACTTCAAGGATCAAAAAATAAATTTTCTCTAAATTGTAAAAGTTTTTCATAACTATTATTTATATTCCAAACCCAATCCAAAACTTGATGAAAATATCCAACGATTTTTTCCTAATTAAATCTCTCAAATAACATGGTCCATTTTCATGTTTTAGGGCCTGTTTGGGAGAACCCCAATCCTAATCCAATCCAATCCAATTCAATCCAAATGGATGGGATGAGATTATAATTTAATTGGATGAGATGAGATGATGTATTGGTGTTTGGGTGATTTTATTGAGAATGATGTTAAATAGGGTGTGAAATTATATAAAAGGGGTTGTAATGATTGTGGTTGGTAGGAAAAAGTAGATGGATTTTTGTGATTTGTATAGGGGTAGAAATGGTAGGAAATAATGAGATGAGATGAGATGAGATGA
>QANZ01050519.1:19316-35581 GCA_003254925.1 Chamaecrista fasciculata | reverse complement strand
AAAAAAAAAAAAAAAGTTAGGCTCAAGCCTTGTGAATGATCCAACCACAAGCCAATAAGGTAACAAGTAACAACTCATCTTTAGCCCTATCAGACTGCTCCAAAGATCAAATCTAAAACATAATGATTAAACAACTTGATCAACTCATTGAAAATTTATAAATTATAAAGATAAGAAATAATAGTTAAATAGTGTATATTTCAATTGTATTAATTAATAAGTAATCGCACTTCCATAAAAAAAATCACTTTTAGGGTGCGTTTGATATGCTGTGATCTCATACCTGTCATCTTATATACTATGGTATCTTGGATGTCTGGCGTTTGGTAATGCCATGATGTCGTTATACGTCGACATCCAAGATAACACCCTGTCATCAGATGACAGCAAAACGGGTGTGATCTGATGTCGACACAAAAACTATGTTATCTCAGATGACAGGGTTTGCAAGGGCATTTTTCAATCAAAGTTTCAATTCTACCCTTTTTGGTTTATTTGTTTTTTTTAATAAAACTTACTATATATTTGGTTCCTAAATTTATAACTAGTCAACTAATTTGTTAATGAATAATCAAAATATATGACTCATTTATCGAATTATTTGAATTGTTAATAATTTAGTCATTGGGTCAAATTTAGGGACCAAAAAGAAATTTAATATAAATTTAGGGATAAAAAAGTTTTAATAAGTATAAATTTAGAGATCAAAAAATATAAAATGAGTTCAAATTTAATGACTAAATCATATATCTATTTTGAAAATATTAATATATGTTTTTAAGATGTTAATAAGGGTAAACATGGAAATTTAAAGAAGATTAATGTTTTTCACAAGAGAGTACCAAACATATGCATCTTATATCTCTGACATCTACTATTGTCATACCAAACATTTATATTATAAATATCAGATATTTTATACTATGATATTACATACCACGACATCTGAGATACTACCACATATAAGATGACAGCGTACCAAACACACTCTTAATGAAAACTATAGTAAGTTATTAACTATATGAGTGTGATTTAGTGGTTCCTCACTTGGTTCTTTAACGAAGTGGTTGGATTTCGAATCACACCTTTAGTGTATGGAAAGCATTATGTGGCTAACCGTTTACTCTTAAGTGAAGACTTGCGACAAAGAGATTAGTCATGGTTCCCGATGATGAATACCCTTGATTTACATAAAAAAAGGGTACAATGCACTTTGGTACCCTGAAAGACAAAATATGACACTTTGGTACCCTAAGATTTGCACCGTTAGCACTTTTGTACCCTATGGTTATTTTCGTCAAGATTTAACGAAAAATTGTTAGCATTTTTGCAAAAAATTACAAAATGCCCCCAAATAATTTCTAAATTTTCAAAAGCGTCCCTAGATCACAGGGTACCAAAGTGTACCAAAGGGTACATCAGTAATTTTTGTTAAATCTTGATGGAAAATAACCATAGGGTACCAAAGTGCTAACGACACAAACCTTAGGGTACCAAAGTGTCAAATTTTGTCTTTCAGAGTACCAAAGTGGATTCGGCCCTAACCATAGGGTACCAAAGTGCATTTTACCCTTAAAAAAAATAAAGCTATATTGTTTTAATAAATTCAGTTCTCTTCTGTCGAATTTTGACCAATAATAAATTCACTTCCACCACAAAAATAAAATAAATGATAAATTCTAGCTGCCAATCGTATACTGACTTGACACAATCCCTAAATCAATAAAATTGGCTTTGTTAAACTTCAAAATTCTCTCCCAAGTGAGTGACTCTTAGAAAGTTTAAAAGCTTGATCTCTTCTTTGTCATATTTTGAAATTTATATACAACTATTAAAATAGTCACACCAATATTAAAATAGTGCAACCACTAAAATAAAGACTAAAACCTTTTTATCTTTTACATATTATTTTTTTTAAAGTTGGTGATCTCTTGGATTTGTTTTCTAATTTGATCTATCACAATTTTTTTTATTATCAATGTTAATCATTTTGTTCAATTTATAACTGATTAATGATGTAATACAATTAGTTGATAATCTAATATTTTAGTTAATAACATAATTTGTTAGTTGATGTGACACGATTAATTGATGCAATAATATTTTCATAGATTTTTTCAATTATATTGTAACTGAGAAATAAATATTTATGCAATATTTAATATGTCAAATTGTCAACAAATGATATCACATCAATAATTAATGGTTCCACTTCATCAATTAAGTTGTCACATTATTAAATCAACAAAAAATTAGATAGAATAAATAATATTGATAATAAAAAATTATGGATGAACAAATATATGAAGAACTAATAGAATCAGATTTTAGTCACTAAAAATATAAAATCTCAAAAACATGAAGATTGTGATTACAAATTAAAGGTTCATCTCTTCAATTTGTTGCTTTCTTTTTAGGTTAAAGTGCATTTTTGGTCCTAGAACTTTTGTTCTGGTCTCAGTTTGGTCCCATGACTTATTTTGTTGCACTTTTGGTCTCATATCTTTGGGCTAAATTACAGAATTGCTTCAATTTCTTTTGGTCAAGTTACGGAAGTAGTGTCATATCTTTGGGTCAGCTGCCAAATTAGTCTCATATCTTTAGATCAAATAGTGGAAGTAACGATGAAACTGTTTGTAAAGATATGACACCAATTCTACAACTTGACTAAAAGATATGAGACTGAAATTGATATAGGACCGATTCTGCAACCTGAACAAAAGATGAGATAAAAAGTGTAACAAAAATAGTTATGGGATCAAATTGATACTTATGTAAAAGTTATGAGACCAAAAGTGTACTTTTGACCTTCTTTTTATTTAATATTTTTCAAAAAATGATAGAAGTTAATATAGTGGGAATATTTTTAACTCTTAATAAAATACCAAGCTCTTGATAGTACAACTAAAATATAAATGTTTGAAAACAAATCCTTTGGAATTTGCCCTCATGTTTAGCGCAAGAAGGTGAAAATAACATGTCAACATGTCCAAACATAAGTAGTTGATATTTGATAACAAGTCCTTTTGAATTTCCCCTCTATTTTGGGGAAGCGGAAGTGGGGCCTACTCAATCACAACATGGTTCAATGCCATCAACAAAACAAAAACTATGAATGTAACTTGTAAGTATATGCTTTGCCCTTTTCATTTCATATTATCTTCGAGGTGGTAAAAGAGTTGTTTAGGGTTGTTTGGATGATTAGAAGATGAGAGAGGGAGGGGAGAAAAAAGGAGGAGAGATTAAGCGCGTGTTTGATTACCTTGTTTTTCTATGTTATTCTAATTAAAAAAAAAACAAAAAGGTGTTTTAAAGAGTGAAAAAGCCAAAAGCCCAAAACAATTAAAAGATGTTCGGGTTTTGAATTCTTTAAGGATTTGTTTGGATTCATGGAGGGAGAGGGGAGGGAAGAGATTGGATGGGGAGATGAGGGAAACTCTCCCATTTGTTTGGAGAAGTAGCTCCTCCTTCAAAATACCCTAATTTGGGGTATTTGTAATTTGTGAAGGAAGGAGGAGAAAGAGAGATTAAATGTTAATCCCTCAATCTCTTTATTTTTTCAATCTTCAAGTTTCCAAACAAGGGGGAGGGGGAGAGGTCCCAAACCTCTCCCCTTCCTTTTCCTTCTCCCTCAATATCCTCAATCAAAACAAACTCTAAAACACACGGAGAACAACTTCTCATTAATGACATATACGTAATTAACAAACAAACTAGAAGGTCTCATACATCTTTGCCTCTTTGTTTCAAGCGTCTTTGATGCGGGCACCCGTCGTAAAGTGCCAACGAATCAAATTAATAATACTCGAGCCTCGCAAGTATTACTATATATTAAAATATAGTATATATGCTAACCCAAGGTCGAATCTCTCGCGGAACTTCGTGGTTAAAGATAACTAATTATTTGTATGAATATCTATGAACTTAGGTGAGGCTATTAAGATAGGTATAAGAGCAATAATATAAAAGACACGGAAACAATAAGATAAAGATATCCTAGAGAACAATCACGAATTCCACCATCCTAGTTCATAAAGATACGGAAGAGTTGCTAACTAGATCTGCTTATTAAGTCCACATACTATTGTATACCTTGAAGACTCAAGAGTAATTAGTTATTAGATCAATTAGTATTGACACCTGAGGAATAGTAATTAATACTACCCGAGAAATATTAATTAATGCGAACAACATTCATTGAAGATTAATGGCACAAGATAGGATTTAGAACATAACTCTATCTACCGATTAACGAAACTTCCGTATGAACATCTACTGATTAACGAAACTATCGTATGAAGAAATAGATGAACTTTATTTCGTGTAACAATTAAACAATCGTAGTTCTAAAAAATTACACAAAACAAATTATGAAAATATTAAACCAATCTAAACCTATTGCTAATTGTATCTTGAATCAAACCTTCATCTAAGAACAACTAACGAATAAACATAACTAAATAGTAAACACTCCCTGGACTGTGAAGAACGATGAACTCCGGCTTCCTTCAGATTCTCCTCTAGGATAAAGGATGTTTAGGCTCTCATCATAGGGAAATAACCAAAGCCTATATTAGATCCCATATGGAGACCTACTGATGGCTGTTGCCTCTCTAAATTGTGTTCTCTGCGTGTTCTGAGGTGTGGTATGACGAGCTCTATTTATAGACTTGGGCCGCAAGTTTGACACAAAAATGGACTTGTGCCGTCACTTGTGCCGGCGGCACAACATGATGGCACAGCGAGATATCCGGAAAATCCTAACGGCATCTCGATATCTTGAATCCTGATCGTCCAAAACATACCCTAGACTGCTTCGTTACGTGTGTCGTGGGAATTCCTGGCAGCACAACCAATGGCACGTCCTATTTTCACGCTGAAGCTTATCTGCTGACGTCATGCTGACTCAGAGGCTTGTTCCATCACTTGTGCCGGTGGCACATGTGACGGCACAAGAGAATCTTGTGCTTTTTAGTATCTTCTCGTTGATTCGAGATGTTTCCCCTTTGGTTAGGCCCTGCTTGGTTATCTGAAACATTTAAAAACCCATTAAGTAGCACCTATTTATAAAATACAATAAATAAATGCTAAATAATATATTTTATCCATTTTATTATGCTATACCTTGGTGCAGCCCTTAATATATTAATTGGTCTATTTGTAATATATTATCATTATAAACATGTAAAAAGAAGACCAAATAACATATCAATATTTGGGCTGATCAAATCCTCGACACTTAAACTTTGCACTCCTGAGCAAAGCTACAAAGTAGAAGAAAAGAGAATATGCCAAAGAATCAAGGAACTTTCTCAAGTTCATGATTCAAGGCTAGCACATAGTGATAACCTAGAGCTAGAGAATTCACCAAGCAAGTAACTCAGTATAGTAGTGCGATCTAATTTTCTATAAGACCAATTCTAAAAGTGTGTCGCTCTCCTCACTAATTGGGTATTTTCTCTTAAGTCATTCCTTAGACTAAGTTTTCTACCATAGGCTTGTAAAAATTCTCAAAGTCACCACTTTAAGCGAAATAATGATTTTTAATCAAGAGGTCTTTACTTGGGTTGTAATGTTAGAATAAAGGCTAATATTTATAAGAATAAATAAATAGGGAAAAGAAAGGAAAACGATGTTTACTAAAATTTCTCTTGAAGTTTTTCTTATCAATTCAAATCCTCTTATCCACCAAAAGAAAGTAGCTAGTTCTTTGTAAGGCTCACCTTGAGTCATATAGCACAAGACTCTTTTCTTTTGACTGGCCAGTCTTTTTCTCTTGCTAAGCTCTTGTGATAATAATTTGATGCTTGAGCTTTCTTCAAGATACTTTTGATACTTTTGCTCGACTTTTATACTTATATTTATGTATCATTTTTTCTGTTGTCGAGATCTTTCTCTCTTTTTTTTTTTTAAATATTGCTAGCTAAATTCACCCTTGAGAGTTGAATCGAAAAGTCCATCTTCTTGAAGAATCTAAAAGCTTACACCTTATAGTGCATTAGGCTCAAAGGTGCTAACAAGGGAAAGATTTAGTAATTGGCTTGTGTTTGGGTAGAGCCGTCAAAGTGAGCCAACCCGGCTCACTCGAGCTGGCTCGCCGCGAGCCGCGGCTCACGCGAGCTGGCTCACACGAGCCAGAGACCCCAGGCGAGCCGGGTTGGCTCACCTAACCCACCAACTTTCAATTTTTTTTTCATTTTCAGTTTTTATTTTATTTTTTTTCCATTTTTTTAAATTAAAAATATCAATAAAGCAACTCACAAATAATAGCCCCCAACACCACCGCTCATTTTTTCTCTGGACGGATAGTGGAATGACGACCGTTGAGATTGGGGTTGGCCGATTGGGTGAAGAAATAAGAAGAAATTAGGGTTGGGACTTGAAAAAAGAAAAGAACTCTGAAAGACGAAAGTGAATTATGAAATCTGAAGTGAAAATGAGGAAGAAGCGAAGAGCTTGGAAGATATTTTAGGGTTATAATTTTTAATTTTACAATTTTATTTTATTTTTTTAAAAAAGGTAGGTTGGCTCACTAACTCACCAGCTCACTCGAGCTAGCCCACCACGAGCCGCGAGTTAAGTGAGCCAACCCACTCAAGCTAAAATTTTTTGGGGAGCCAGATTTTCTCAACCCGGCTCGCCAATTTTGGTGGGTTAAACGAGCCAGCCCACCGGGCCTGGCTCGTTTTGATGGCTCTATGTTTGGGATAAAGGGTTGAGAAACAAATGCCTCTATCATATTAAAAGTCATTAAATCTAATAAGCTTTAACTAAGAATTAAAACAAGTTCTAGAGAAAACAAAACTAAGAGACTAAATTTCTCTCTAAAAAGATATATTATAGGCTTTAATCTTCCAACTAGGCTGAGTTTCTCGCAAATTGGTCCATAAAAATTAAACAATACTACTAAACTTAGAAAATCACTCAGATTATTCTAAGGCTATAGAGAACAACTAAGACTAAACTTTTATCACGAATATGAAATTGTTCACTCAAGACTTCAAAACGTATTAAAAATTCAACTAATTTGAAATCTACTCAAAAAATGAAAAATAAAAGTGTAGAATATTAAATCAAGTACCAAGGCAAATAGGTGAAAATAATTTTAAAAGTTTTAAAATTTATATGATTTTCGAAATAACACCTATTTAAAATTTTCAGGTAAACCAAAATGTAAGTTACTCTAACTTACTCTCTCCCCCACACTTAAAAATGAACATTATCCTCGATGTTAAAATTAAATAGAAGAAAAGACTAAGGTAAGAGTGTGAATTTTCTCCTCTCTCCCCCACACTTAGAAGAAAACACTGTCCTCAATGTTTAAGGGCAATAATAAAATAAGGGAAAGAAAAGAGGAAATTTAAAATCGGGTTAATTAATTAAATTATTAACGAGAATACTTGAGATCATAAAATAATGGAGAATAATAATTTTATGGGTAGGAAAAATTTTATGCTAAACTACCAATTGAGGTGATCAAATTCAAGAAATAGCTAGAAGAAAAATACTTACTACCTAATGAAATCAAAGTTCTTTTAAAGTAAACACAAAGGGTTTACACTCCCCCACACTTTAAGCTTGCATTGTCCTCAATGCAGAGAACAATGAATTAAAAATATAAAGGGAAAGTGAAAACCAAAAGCACTGATTCTAATTCTTAAGAGCTCATATGATAATGATCAGGGGTATGATTCAAAACAAAAACCGAAACAAAAGCAAAACAAAAAAAACGGAAGTTAAAAACTGAAAACAATAAGATAAAATAGCTAACTTGGGCTGATCCAAACTGACCAAATCACTTTGGTCAGCCAAAAAAAAACAAAATCAAAAACAAAAACAAAAAAATAAAATACTGAAAACAATAAAATAGCTAACCTACTGGAGTTGTTTCCTCCCCCACACTTATCTCGCAAATAAAATTTAGGGTAAATTGCAGTTTGGTACCCTATGGTTAGGGGCGGTCCCACTTTGGTACCCTGAAAGAAAAATTTTTGCATTTTGGTGCCTTGTGGTTTGCTCCGTTAGCGAATTGGTCCCCTGTACTTTATTTCCATCTGCATTTGATGGAAAATGAGCACGTGACAGGCATGTGCTGGATTAAATACCAAAATCATCCCAAATTCGCCATTTGAAACCCTAACTCAGGTTTTCTTTCTTCTTACTTCTTCGCTTGTTCTTGGATTTTCTACCACGCATTCAATTCTTCAATTTCTCGTACTTCGTTCTTGATTCTTTTTAGTCTTTTGAAAGTCTCCTTGATTTGTGTGCACCGAAGAGTTTTAGACTTCGCTCTTATAAGTTTATGGGGCCTTGTAACCGAAAGAAAAATCATCGACCTTTGGAAAAGGGCACGTCTTGTAAATGAATATTTTGCAAGAAAAATAGTACAAATGTATGGGAGGAGTCTTTGAGATCAGCTAAATTATGGGTTTGGCAAAACATGTTGAAGTAGTGCATATTGTGTTGAAAAACTCTGCGATTTTTGGTGCAAAATGACAGAATTTGAATGAAGGAACTCAATTCTTCAGCCTAATTTACCAACCCCACAATGTAGCTGATCCACTCCCTTTGATCAACGTCTATTTGAAGTGACAAGTCCAATGTTTGTAATCAGAACACCTCATTCGCCGTTTTTTTTTTCCTTTTAATCAATAGATCTCCCACGTAGGTTTTATAAAAATATGGTATGGGATACTGGAAGATGCTTCAGAGCGGGTGCTTGTGAATTGTTGTTTCAATTGCTATCACCCATTCATCAGCGGATTGTGTTGGTTTATTAGATAGGGATTAGACACTGAAAAACTAAAGGGAAACAAGACTCAATTTTTTGGATTAAAGGATTCTTTGCATGAGTTACCAGGAGCTAAATTACATTACGTTGGTGGTTCATCTTCTAACTATGAGGTCTTACTTCAACTTAATGGTCTAAAGTGGTGTACATTTGATCAAGATGTGCACTGGAAGGTAGAATTTGTGATCATTCCTATCACGGAGTTTGAAATCAATATCTTGACATATTATACTTAAATAAAATACTTGAGTTCTTAGCTAACAGTTTGTGCGAGTCTTTCTTACTCCTTTGCTACCAAATTCTTCATGTCTGGTGAGTGTAATATGTAGACTTCTATATCAAGTTTATTCAAAGGGGTAAACCAAATTATATTTTACACTAAGAGTGATATAAATGAAAAATTTAAAGGGTAAAACAAAATAAGAAAAAAATTTAAGATCAAAATAGAATTTATGTTATAGTTTGAGAATTAAAAAGAAGTTTTGACAAAAAAGAAAAAAGAAATGAAAACATGCTGACTAAATTCAATGTAACGCAGCAATGGAGCAAGCGAGGCATTGAAATGCCAATCTTCTAGAGTAGAGTAGACGGATACTATTGCATCTTGCTACGTTTTCGTTGGCAGAGCAGGCATACGTATATGTTCACCCAAGAGATAAGACAGAGGCGGTGTTCAGTGTTCACAGTTCATAGTTCACATGGAAAGGATGATGCGGTTGCCGTACGACTTGACGGTGAAATTTGGGAGATTTTGGTGGAATAGGAAGAGTTAGGGTTTCAAATGGTGAATTTGGGATGATTTTGGTATTTAATTAGCACATGTCTGTCACGTGCTCATTTTCCGTGAAATGCAGACGGAAATAAAGCACAGGGGACCAATTCGCTAACAGAGCAAACCACGGGGCACCAAAATGCAAAAATTTTTCTTTCAGGGTATCAAAGTGGAACCGCCCCTAACCACAGGGTACCAAATTGCAATTTAAATAATAAATAAGAGATAAGTGGGAAGAAGAAACAACTTGAAGCTTAATCCGGCTTCAAATTCTCTTTGAAAATTCAGAGGGGCAGGAGGCGTCGGCGCTCGAGAGAACGTATGAAGTTCCCCTCCCTCTGGTCAGCATGCTCCTCTTTAATAGTTTCCTTCGAACCTATACCACATAAAGAAATATAATCATAAATAGAAGGTGATGTGAAAATAGGGTCAGAAATAATAAAATCAATATGAGTGAGAGGAGGCTTCTCTATTTCAAGTTGTTCGCAAATTCCTTGCGAAGGTGGGTTCTCGGATTCTTCTTCTAATTCTTCTTCTTCTTTTAGCACCTTGTCCTTGGAAACTTCAGCTACTTCCAAGGTGTTTTGATCCATGGTCAGCCAATCATCGATTCCTTTACAATATTTATAGGGCCCACCATCACATGATTCTCCTCGTTATATTGTTGACCTACATTATCATAAGAGAAAGAAGAATAGGTAACAGAAGGAATATTATCAATAGAAATAGTGTTACCCTCATTATTGCTATCTTTCTCGCGTGATGGTTTTCTCTCCTTGACTTGGTGATCGTCTTGTTGATGGCTATTGGTGTTTTGACTTTGGTTACTTTCATGATACTCAATCGTTCTTGATTGTAGGATAGCATCCTCTTTTTTTTTTTAAATTAAGATATCAAGGGTATTGAGTACCCGCTGAAGGCTGATATTTCCTTCTTGAATCGCTTGGTCACGCCTTTGTTTGACAGTGTCCGTCCGCTCTTCGAGTTCATTGAGTGCCTTTTGAAGACTGTCTTCCTTTTGATTAATCGCTTGGGTCACTCGAGGTTCCTTATATTGGTTTGTATGACCATTTGACCTATCAAATCTTGAGGTAGGTCGAGAAACATAGTCGTTGCCACGTTTTGCTGTCAAAGCATCAAGTTGGTGTTTTCGAGCTTGAAATTCTTCACGGGCTTGACTTCTTCTATCAATGACTGCAATTCTAGCCAGGTATGCTTCCCGTAACTTCTCCAAGTCGCTTAAAAATTCAACATTTGAGCCCTCTATTCTTGGAATTGAGTATTGATAATCGTGACTATTAAATATATAGGTGTCTTGATATTGGTTCGCGTAGCCATTGGCCCTAGGGGAGCAATATTGACTGGAAGAATTATAGTTAGATGCATTATAAGGAGAATGATTATAATTATAAGAGTTGGAAGGATTATAGCAATTATAATCATCATTATAAGAAGAATTATAATTATAATTATAACTAGACGGATCATGATAATTAGAAAGGTTATAATTATAAGAAGAATCATCATCACCATAATATTTACTAGGAGAAAAATGTGTCTAGACATCTAAACAAAATATTTCTCAACCACCTAAAAAGAAAAGAATTTGAAAAACAAACAACTTGGGAAAATAATTATTATTCTATAAATTTAAAATTTTAAATTTAAATTCAAATTTTTTGAAATCTTTTTAAAATTTCTTTTTGAAAATTTTAAATAAAAATAAATCTAACCCTAAAGATTCAATCAAGAATCAAATTGAAAAGATTATCATTTCTTTAAATCAAATAGAAAAAATCAAATTAAAAGAATCTTGAAAGAATCAAGATTTGAAATTTTAAAATATTTTTATTTTTTTTCTCAAAAATCAGAAAATACTTTAAATTTAAAAATCTTAATCCAAAAGATCCAATCAAAAATCAATTTGAAAAGATAATCAACTTATAATTAATTCAAATATGAAATTGAGAGTGAATCTTGCTAGAATCAAGGTTTAAAATTCAAAAGATATTAAAAATTTTCGAAAGTTATTATTTTTTTTATAATTAATAAAAACGAAAATAAAAATAAAAACACAATGTTAATGAAATCCTACTATGATCCTAGACCTAATGGAGTTTTTAATATGAAACTAAATGAATGCGGAAGCTGAACTCAAAGAATTCACACAAATAATAACCGTTACCCTTAATAGAAGTTCTTCGGCAACGACGCCAAATTTGATGCGAGCACCCGTCATAAGGTGTCAACGAATCAAATTAATAATACTCGAACCTCGCAAGTATTACTATATATTAAAATATAGTATAGATGCTAACCCAAGGTTGAATCTCTCGCGGAACTTCGTGGTTAAAGATAACTACTAATTATTTGTATGAATATCTATGAACTTAGGTGAGGCTATTAAGATAGGTATAAGAGCAATAATATAAAAGACACAGAAACAATAAGATAAAGATATCCTAGAGAACAATCACGAATTCCACCATCCTAGTTCATAAAGATACGAAAGAGTTGCTAAATGGATATGCTTATTAAGTCCATGTACTATTTGTTGGAGATTGTGCCCTAGGGCCAATCATTTTATGTATATGTTTTGAACATGTTGATTAATTTATGGAGATAAATTATGTTGTTATCATATTATTAGCATGTTTACTATGATAGCGTCCTTGATTAATTATGAGATAATTAATCTAAATCCGTCCCTGGTCGATTATTCTCGTCGGAGCGAGAATGAACTAAGACCAGCATGACTTCGGTGTATGGAGATACATGCACTAGATGCTTTACGAGAGTCATGGTGCAATTATGTAAGGGGTTACAAGTTGCTGGACTGACCCAGAGAGTCTTGCATGGGTTTAGTCATTAGCTAGTCTCTCCTGTACACCTGTCACGATGCCTTAGACCTGAGGTCTTGACTATTCCGGCGTTGTAGTTGTCAGACTTTGGCCTAGTCTAACGTTGCCCGTAGCAAGGTAGCCATAAGGGCTAGGTACGGGTTTGGTTGATTGCCGTGCTGAGGAATGTGGTTGACCAAGATGGGATTTTGTTCCTCATTACGATGAGAGATATTTAACTGGCGCCCTCGATGAGTCTGTCCAAGAAATGCGTGGCCACGCTAGGAAATGGGACTAACTCTGTCCAAAGACGCTCCAAGAGTTCAGAAGAATGCTTACGAGAAGCACTTCGATGACTCCTTGGAGGTCTCTTGCCTGATGCTAGACACAATGGTTCCTGAGTTGCAAAAGGACTTGGAAATGTTGATGTCTTTTGAGATGATAACACGTCTCAAGGAAATGTTCCAGCAAGAGGTTAGGCGAGTGAAATATGAGACCACTAAGGCTCTACATTCTTGCAAGATGGCTGAAGGTGAATCCGTAAGTACCCATATCTTGGAGATGAAGGGGTACATAGATCACCATGGTAGGCTGGGATTTCCCATTAATCCAGAGCTTGCGACGGATTTGATCCTGAGTTCGCTGCCTAAAGCTTATGACCAGTTTGTCATGGAGTTTAAGATAAGTGGAATGGAGAAATCAGTTTCTGAGCTGCATATGATGCTTAAGGCTGTTGAAGCATCCATGAAAAGGGCGCTTGCAACAGTCCTGATAGCTCAGAAAGACCTAGGGAAGGGGAAGGGCAAAGGAAAGAGGAAGGCTGACGTCATGGATGGTGAGACCAAGCCAGTGGCCAAGCCCAATCCACAACCTGCCAAGAAGGCCAAGCCCGCAAAGGATGCAATTTGCTTTTTCTGTCAAAAGCCAGGACACTGGAAGAGGAATTGCAAATTGTATATGGAAGATCTAAAGAAACAGAAGAAAGGCGATGAGGCCTCTACTTCAGGTATCTTTGTTATAAGAGTCCTTTTCTACTTAACCACTTGAGTATTAGATACATCATGTGGTTCTCACATTTGATGTGCAGGGTCTTAGAGACAGTAGAAAGCTGGACAGAAGCGAGATGGACCTGCGTGAAGGCGATGGAGCAAGGGTTGCTGCTATTGCTGTAGGAACATGCAAGCTTGTTTTGCCCTATGAGCTTACTTTATCGTTATGTACCTTCTTTATAGTTCAAACAATGTTTCTTTTCTTATTGGATAAGGAAGTTTTACATGTGTTAACTGTAATGGAAGGAGTTCAATTTATAAAGATAATGTTTATTTGATAATCATTGCATCTTAAAATTGGAACGTCAACGCGATAACAATATTTATAACATTGATACGAAAAGGGATTAAGATTAGCGAATCTAATCCTACAGACCTTTGGCACTGTCGTTAGGGCCATATAAATGAGAGACGCCTAGAGAAGCTCCATAAATATGGACTTCTAAGCTCGTTTGATTTTGAATCATATGATGCTTGCGAGTCTTGCTTACTTGGAAAAATGACAAAGGCACCCCTCACTGGCCACAGTGAGAGGGCGTCCGACTTATTGGGGATCATACATAGTGATGTATGTGGACCAATGAGTACTTAAGCTAGAGGTGGTTACTCGTACTTAGTTACGTTCACTGACGATTTTAGTAGGATTGACTGTGTCTACCTAATGAAATACCAGTCAGAGTCTTTTGAAACGTTCAGAATATTTCAAAATGAAGTAGAGAACCAACTTGACAAGAAAATCAAAGTCCTTCGATCCGATCGAGGAGGCGAGTATTTGAGTCAAGAATTTATTGATCATCTTAGGAGATGTGGGATAGTCCCACAACTTACTCCTCCTGGAACCCCACAGAGGAATGGTGTTTCTGAAAGGAGGAATTGAACTTTATAAGATATGGTTCGATCTATGATGAGTCAAACTGATCTTCCGCCATCCTTTTAGGGGCATCCTTTAGAAACTGCTGGTTTCACACTTAACCGTGTTCCGTCTAAGGCAGTTGAGAAGACACCATATGAGATATGGAATGGGAAAAAGGCCCATTTAGTCTTACCTCAAGATTTGGGGATGTGAAGTTTATGTTAAACAACAGCCTAACGATAAACTATCTCCCAAAAACCCTCAAGTGTTTATTTGTGGGATACCCCAAGAAACGAGGGGGTATTAAGTCTACTACCCATCTGACAACAAAGTGCTTGTAGTCAGAAGTGGATTCCTTTTAGAAAGGATTTTGTTTCCAAAAGAAACAGTGGGAGTAAGATACATCTTGAAAAGGATCAAGATCCACGAGACACTTTAGGGGCGCAGACGGAAACTAGAGAAGAGCCACAAGGCGTTGTGGAAACTCCTCTAGTAACACAAGGACCACGAAGGTCTGATAGAACACGTTCTCGACTTCAAGGATATGGATCTTTGGTGACTGAGAACAAGGATGTGTTGCTCATGGAGCGTGGTGAGCCTACCACATATCAAGAAGCTGTTATCATTTTTTTGATAAGGTAGTCAAAGAGTTTGGCTTCTTACAAAACTCTGACAAGCCTTGTGTTTACAAGAAGGTTAGTGGGAGCACGATTGTGTTCTTGGTACTATATGTCGATGACATATTACTCATTGGAAATGATATTCCAACCTTGGAGATTGTGAATCTTGCTTGGGAAAATCATTCTCAATGAAAGACTTAGGAGAAGCTGCCTATATCCTAGGCATCAAGATCTATAGAGATAGATCTCGAAGGCTTCTTAAATTAAGTCAGTGTACATACTTGGATAAGATACTGAAGGGGTTCAGTATGCGAGATTCCAAGAAGTGATTCATAGTGATGAATCATGGTTTGCCCTGAGCATGACGAGCCGGTGCCAACAAGACCCTGGTGAGGATCATTGGACCGCTGTCAAAGATATCCTTTAGTACTTAAGAACAACTAAGGATGAATTCTTGGCCGATGGTAGAGCTGATGTGTAATTGGTTACACAGGTGCCCGTTTTCCAAACCGACCAAGATGTTTTAAATCGCAGTTTGAATACGTATTTCTCCTGAACAGTATCATCGTGAATTGGAAAGGTTCCAAGCAGAGCACGATTGTTGATTCTACAACGTAGGGTTGGTCGCGTGGAGACGCGAACCGTAAAACTTGTGTCTGAGGTAATTTTGGTGGTCACCCTGTGGAGACAGGAAAGACACCAAATGGGACTGGGTCCCCACTGATGTTCCGACAGTGAAATATATATGTATATATATATATACTCTCAGACGTTATCACCATGGGATGGTGAATATGAAGGGTAGCAGTCAAGGATAATTTTGTCGATCCTCTGACGAAATCCCAAGCACGGGTATTACATGAATGCCATGTAATGTCAATGGAGATTGGACACATTAATGGATGTTCCTAGTGTAGGAACAGTTTGATTAATGATTGTATCTAGTGCAAGTGGGAGTCTGTTGGAGATTGTGCCCTAGGGCCAATCATTTGGTATGTGAGAACATACTGGTTGACTAATTTATGGATGATAAATTGAGTCGTTATCATATAATTAGCATGATTACTATGATAACAATCCCTGATTAATTATGTGATAATTAGTCTAAACTGTCCCTGGTCGCTCATTCGAGTGGGAACTTGAAATGAACTAAGACCAGCACGACCTCGGTGTATGGAGATACATGCACTAGATGCTTTACGAGAGTCATGGTGCAATGAGTAAAGGGTTACAAGTTGTTGGACCGACCCGGAGAGTCCTGCATGGGTTTTAGTCATGAGCTAGCCTCTCCTGTACACCTGTCACGATAGCCTTAGACCTGAGGTCTTGACTATTCCGGC
>QANZ01050519.1:6379-18879 GCA_003254925.1 Chamaecrista fasciculata | reverse complement strand
AAATGTTTTGTTAATTAAATAAAGATAACAAGATTTGAATTTGAATTCAAGATATGATTTTGATTTCAAGATTCAAGTTTGAATTAAAGATATTAGGGTAATATTTTAATTCAATATTATTAGGGAATTTGAATTTAAGATTCAAATTTGAATTAAAGATATTAGGGTAATATTTTAATTCAATAATGAATTTGAATTCAAGGATTATCTTTTTGAAAAGATTCAGGATTTGAATTAAAGATATTAAAGTAATATTTTAATTCAATAATCTTAAAAAGATAACAAGTAGGATATAACTACCTAAAGAGTTTGGGTTGTTATGGAATTCCCTTCCTGAGGATGGCGCCTATCTTAATGTCTTGGGGTGCAAGATTTGATCTTGCATTTTGAGTTTAAGATATGAGCCAAATCGATTTTAATTAAAATTATTAAGGTAATATTTTAATTATAAATTTAAATCCTCATGACTCATTCCAACCAATAGGATTTGAGGAATCAAGATTTGGTTCCAAGATTTGGATTTGCCCTTAGGTTTTTGAATTATAATATTAGTGTAATATTATAAATCAAAGATATTGGGAATCCTTATCCAAGATTTGAGGGATTCACTAAATGGTTTAATGAAACCCAAACTCTAGGAATGAGAAGCTATTTAAACACACATGCATAGAGGAAGAAAGACTAATGGTTATTTTGTGAGACAAAATCGCCAAGTTCATTCTCTAGAGAGAGAAGAAAGTCGCCTACCTAGTTTTAGAGAGAGAAAGTCAAGTTCTTCTCTTAGAGAGAGAATTTCGACCCAAACCCTAAATCACTTGGTTTTGTGTGTTTGTTTTTGTGCCACTCTTGGGAATTCAAGAAAGGGCTCTTGAATTTCCCACTTTTGTTTTGAAGATTCAAGAAGTGTTCTTAAGTCTCACCGTTTGTTCTTGAGTGTTCAAGAACTGTTCTTGAACATTCAAGACTCGTAGATAAAGTTCCCGTTTTTCACTTGGGAAGAAGTGAAGGAGGCTAGCACCTGGGCATCTGCCAAACTGCTCGTGTGGATCATCGGCAGAGGAAGGACACTTGGAGTGGACTTCTCAATTCGCAAGTTCATCCACACCGATTGAAATTTGGTAAATCTCTTTCTTTAACTAATATAAATGTAGATAGTGGATCTTGGAAGGAATAATAGGGAAGCCAAAAATTTTAATTTACCGTGTTTTCCGCTGCGCCAACCCTATGTTTCCCAACAGTGGTATCAGAGCCACGCTACTCATATTTATATTAGTTTGTGTGATTATACATGTGATGTATGATTAGATGTTTACAGCTTTTCAATCGTAAGCTAAATTTTGCGAAAATTGCCACCACATATGTTTTGGAACAATATCTAAAGAATTGGTGCAAAACTATATGTATGAGATACATATGAAATCAATTGGATTGATTTGAAAAGTTCTTAAAATTATGAGTCTTGATCGAACCATACATATATATTTAAGTTAAAAAGTGTTTTAATTATAATATTTATATGTCTTGGTCGAAAACCCTAATTATATATATTAATTAAAATTGTTTTAATTATAATATATATAGGGTGGTTGAAATTTTTAAATTGAGAATTTATTAATTTGGACCAATAATTCGAAATTCATGAATGGGATTCTTGGAGTGGACTTCTCAATTCGCAAGTTCATCCACACCGATTGAAATTTGGTAAATCTCTTTCTTTAACTAATATAAATGTAGATAGTGGATCTTGGAAGGAATCATAGGGAAGCCAAAAATTTTAATTTACCGTGTTTTCCGCTGCGCCAACCCTATGTTTCCCAACAGATGGCACATTCTTAGTGGGACCCAAGGGGAGATTTGATCTTCCATTTGATACTCAAAGATTACATTTTGAATTCAATTAAGAAATTAAGGTAATATTTTAATTAAGAATTCAAGTCCTAAAATTATAATATTATTGTAATCTTATAATTTTATAATTTGATAATCCTATAATTTAGGGATTCCCTAATTATAATTATCAAATTTCCCCAACCCTATATAAACCTAGGCAAGTCGACTTTCACTAACTAATGCACAAGTGAGGTTTTGCAATTTTCTCTTTGTGAGACAAGAGAGAAAAATCGGCTAGACCTAGACCTAGAGAGAGAGTCGAATTTTCTTCAAGAGTGTGGGGGAATTCGACTTGTTCAATAGCTAGGGTTTTGAGAGAAGCCAAGAAAAGTTCTTGGTTGTTCATTGCGCCACCATCATTTTAAAGTTCAAGAATTGTTCTTGAATTTTAAGAGTCGTAGATCGAGTTCCCTTGTTCTTTTGGAGAAAAGAACTGAAGGCTAGCACCTTGGTGCCACTAAACTGCTCGTGTGGATTACTGGCAGAGGAAGGACGCTACGTGTGGACTTCTCAGAATTGCACCGTTCAACCGGACCGATTGAAACTCTTGAGGTATACCACTAACTTTACCGGTTTAAATTCATCTAGCGGATCTGTAGGGAAATCACTTTTGTTTTTGCGCCTGTTTTAATCAATTTTTAACATTTTCGCTTCCGTTGCGCGCGCTGTGATTTCCCAACACTATTGTATACCTTGAACACTCAAGAGTAATTAGTCATTAGATAAATTAGTATTGCCACCTGAGGAATGGTAATTAATACTACCCGAGAAATAGTAATTAATGCTAACAACATTCATTGAAGATTAATGGCACAAGATAGGATTTAGATCATAACTCTATCTACCGATTAACGAAACTTCCGTATGAACATCTACCAATTAACGAAACTATCGTATGAAGAAATAGAGGAACTTTAGTTCGTGTAACAATTAAACAATCGTAGTTCTAAAGAATTACACAAAACAAGTTATGAAAATATTAAACCAATCTAAACCTATTGCTAATTGTATCTTGAATCAAACCTTCATCTATGAACAACTAACGAATAAACATAACTAAATAGTAAACACTCCCTTGACTGTGAAGAACGATGAACTTCGGCTTCCTTCAGATTCTCCTCTAGGATAAAGGATGTTTAGGCTCTCATCATAGAGAAATAACCAAAGCCTTGATTAGATCCCATATGGAGACCTACTGATGGTTGCTGCCTCTCTAAATTGTGTTCTCTGCGTGTTCTGAGGTGTGGAATGACGAGCTCTATTTATAGGCACGAAAATAGACTTGGGCTGCAAGTTTAGCACAAAAATGGACTTGTGCCGTCACTTGTGCCGGCGGCACAACATGATGGCACATCAAGATATCTGGAAAATCCTAATGGCATCTTGATATCTTGAATCATGGCTGTCCAAAATATTCCCTAGACTGCTTCGTTATGTGTTCCGTGGGAATTCTTGGTGGCACAACCAACGACACATCCTATTTTTACGTTGAAGCTTATCTGCTGACGTCATGCTGACTCAGAGGCTTGTGCCATCACTTGTGCCGGCGGCACATGTGACGGCTCAAGAGAATCTTGTGCTTTTTAGTATCTTCTAGTTGATTCTAGATGTTTCCCCTTTGGTTAGTCTCTGTTTGGATATCTGAAACACTAAAAAACCCATTAAGTAGCACCTATTTATAAAATACAATAAATAAATGCTAAATAATATATTTTATCCATTTTATTATGTCATACCTTGGTGCAACCCTTAATATATTAATTGGTCTATTTGTAATATATTATCATTATAAACATGTAAAAAGAAGACCAAATAACATGTCAATATTTGGGCTGATTAGTCTTCTTCCTTTCTTCCTGTTCACACGTCTTTGCGTTAGTTTCAAGCATCTTTTCCGTCTCTTCCAATTCATATGTCTCTACACCTCTTTAATTTCAAGCCTCTTCTTCGTCTCTTCCAGTTCATACATCTCTCCGCCTCTTTAATTTCAACCGTCTTCTTCGTCCCTCCCTGTTCATATGTCTCTGCTCATTAGGTAATCTTTCAAATTTCAAATCCCACATCTCATATGGTATTGGCTTATATTCTTAGATAATCTTTTTAAGTTTAAAATATTGTGTATCATTCTTAGATAATCTTTTAAATTTCATATCTTGAGTCTCAGATCTCTTGCTTGTGTACGACTCTATGTCTTTAAATAATCTTCCTAGTTTCAAAGTAGTCCAAATTCGAGATAAGGAGAGTGACAGTATCTGGGAGATGAGAATGACGACCTTTTCTGCCATCTTTGCCACCAACTATAGTTGCTGATTTCTGACATTGATTTTAGTCACAACCATATGAGAATTGTTGTTTAATTTATGATCAAAGACAAGTTTTTTCTCCCATTATCATAGCATTCATATATTTATCTGATTAATAATTTTTCCATTACTATTTGTTTGTTTGTTTTGTAATATTACTTTGACATATACAGATTTATGATCTATTTATGTGTGATGGTTGATCAAAAAGCTTTATGTTTAATTTTCATGTTACCATTTTCTTTTTAGATTTTAAAATTTATGTTTGCTCCCCTAAAAAAAGCAAAGATAAACAATTAATTTGTCACCTAGTGAATGATGTTGGGCATTTATTCATAACTAAGAGCAATTACTACTAAGAAAGGTTTTGATCTTCTTTTAATTATGGGATATTAGTATGGTGTGCATTAGTTATTGGAAGGTAGCTGTGCATCAATTTGGAAGAAGAAGAAGAAGAAGAAGAAGAAGAAGAAGAAGAAGAAGAAGAAGAAGAAGAAGAAAGCACGACAGCAGAACCGAAAACTACGATGAACACGAAGAACAACAATAAGAAAAGGAAAAAGCACCAAAACACCGAAACCGAAAATGTCAAAGCAAACTCAAAAATGGAGCACAGGGAAATGAAAAAGTAAACGCCAAGAAGAGAAGCAAAACTTACCGAGGAAAACAGAACGAAACACAGAACGAGAGCACGAAGAGCTTCGAAAACTCTAAGGAACAATGGCGCAGAGAGAAAAAAGGAAGATGAAAGGAGGAAGACGAAGAAAGATAAAAAGGCAAAGGAGAGGTTTTTGAAATTAAAATCGAATTAATTAAACTCTTCATTTCCCGGGAAATAAAACCATCATTAAAAATTGACCAACAAATGGGGAAATGACGCGTACCCCACGATTCAAAACGTGTAGTAGTTGAAAGGACAACCCTCACGTCAGCAGAAAAAAGAAAAAAAAGAATCAAAGCGTCAGTTCAAGAGTATTCTAGGGCAACGAAAATGTCAAAAAACACCTTAGACGCCATGAGATAAGCAAGGAGAACTACCACGCTAAATGCTTAAAAGACAAAGACACCGAAGAGAAGGCGCCAAGAAACCAAAAGATGAAAATTCTGAAACCACGAAGAAAAGAGACCACGACGCCCCATAGCGAAGACGTCGCCAGACCACAAGAAGAGAACCAAGGAAAGAAGCCATTAAACAAAGCAAAGAAGGGGACTCCACTGGTGGGGACAAAAGCGCTTCTTTCCGAGGGACTAGTGTTAATAGGCCCAATAACTCAAGCCCAATACGTGGCCCAATATACATAAAGGAAAACTTCTCTCCCTAATGGCGCCTTCCTCCATCAAGGCGCCAACGAACAAACAACCTGTCAAGGACAAGAGAGCAAAGAATCAGGGGAGCCATCATTGTCCTAAAGGCACACGTTTGACACCAGAATAAGCAATGTCTGGAACCTTGATTACCAGGCGTAAATCCCTCCCAGGTAAGGCACCGTGCTCCCTGAATCCACTCCATCTGTCCTTGTGTAAAATAAATCATCCCTCACATAAGAGAGGTACGCAAGCAAACCAACACATTGTTCACTTATCACTGATATACCATATATCTGACTTAATCATCGAAGGTGAATTACAGAGACACCCCTGTTCTTCATTTTCTTGCAAGTAATCAACTCAAGGAATTACCTCATCTGAACCAGGTAATGACTCCCGGCTAGAATTTGATTCATCAAGTTCTTACCTCTATTGTCAATATTAAATCTAACTATATATAGTAACTTGTTCAACGATGTGGATTGAAGCTACAAGCTATGATATCATTCCACCAATATGGAGCAAATGCTTGGGATTCTGTTTTTGTCCCTCTTCATCAAGGGGTACTTGAGATTGGAGAATCTAACCCTCGTATCTTTTAATTTACACCAATCTTACTGGTAATTAATAGAAACCAACAATGTTTTAGTCTTAATTAGTGTTGACAACTTGCCTCTGTTTCATGGAAGAACAACACAACATATTATTTATCTCTAACTTACACTTATGGATATTCCAACTAGAATACAAAGTGTTTAAAGTAGCATATTGTTAGCTAAGATGTAGCGTAAATTGTCTTATAGTGGAAGTCCAGGTGTGGGGCTAACACATAGTTGAATCATAACGTTTGGACGTCTTCTCTATTATGGATAAGAAATAGATCAGCTGCGCCTTTGCTAACAGTTATAGCTTTTGGCTTAGTGATAAGCGCTTGATTCTAACAATTGATATCAGAGTCAAGGTCATGGATTCGATTCCTAACAGGAAAATTGCTTAGGGGGAGATTGTTATTAGCCGAAGTGTTGCATCAATTGTCCCATGGAGAAGTCTCAAGTGTGGAGTCAAGTGATAATCGAACCATGGCGCTTGAGCGTCTACTCTACTGTAAGTTAAAAAAATAGAGTTGCATTTTACAGTTATAACTTTTGGCCTAGTAGTAAGAATTTGATCCCAACACATATAAATTAATATAATAAAAACAAATTAAATAAATAGTAACATTTGTTAAAATGTCTTATATCTTGATTTTAATATATATGTTTGATCCCTAAGAACGTATTTGGTATTTGGAATAGGCTTGATGTCTTGACTGCTGCAAGAATGCCATAGGACGATGGTGGCCTGAGAAACGGTTAATGCTCAAGTAAGTTAGAAGGGTGACGAGAGATGGGTACCTAATTACTTTATATTGATATTCCTAATGTGAAGAGACTCTGTTTTTATATGTAGACAAAATTATCTTTTGATCCCTAAATTTTATATCAATTGTTAATTTTATCTTCAATAATCTTTTTTGTTCATTTCATCTTTAATGTTTTATATTTTTGTTAATTTTATTCTTTGACTAATTTTTTTTCAATAAATTAATAACGACTTACTTCATCTTATTAATTTGGTTTTTTTACTAACAATTTTACATTATATATCATTATAGTCACATATATAGACTTTGTCATTTACATTTGGTTAAAGTAAGAACAAATGATAAAATTAACGAAGTTTAAAACATTAAGGACAAAATTAATCACAAAAAAATATTAAATACGAATTAACAATTGATATAAAGTTTAAAGATTAAAAGAATGTCTTTGCCTTATATTTAGGTAAAATTAAACATGAATTTTTTTTAAATGACTTTAAATATTTAAATACTTAAAAGACCCGTGCAAGAATTTCGAGACAATCTATCTAGGGAGGCAAAGAAAACTAAATGATAACGTGAGAGTTCATCTTTCAATTTATAATGATTAAAATGTTATTTATGAAATGAACTAATATTTAAGATTATTTTTTTCCAAAACACATTGTAGCATCTTCCCAACTTAAGCTTATTGATTTAGATTAGGAAGAGATCAAAATATCGCCTAATCCTTTATTATTCAACTTCTAAAGTGCTTTATAGATGGTTGAAAAATAAAATAGCTAAGATAGGAAAGGTTTTGGGCCAAAAGGAAAGGCAAGATATTTTTGAGCCAAAAGGTTGTCAGAAAATACTGAAATTAGCATATTTAATGAATATTTCTCTCTGGCTAATTAAGATTTTAAGCATTAGATTCTATATATCCACTAAACCTGTACAATATATCAAAACACTAAAATGAAAAAAAACATAAATTAGAACTTTAACAATAATTTACTTACTTATTTGCCCGAACAATAATTTTTTGTTTTAAAAAATCACTTACTTTTAATTTCATCTTCTAAATATAAAGTATTTCAAAGTAATCAATCAATGAGACTTTTCACTTATGAGACTTTCTGATTTTTCCCAAAATGATAAGTCTCGATCTGAATCTCTGTTAAAGAGTGTATCCATATTATTGTCTATATTGAATCAAATGTATATTTTGGGAGAAAAAAAGTTCTTTCAAAATAGTCCATCTCCATAACTTTTATTTTCTGATCCGATGAAAATGGTTAAGCAAATTTTTTTTGTTCTGATTAGCAAACAAAAGCTAATCATGACATAATGTGGTCATCACACTCATTCGTACCTAGATAACATTTCTTCCCAAAATTAAATGATATAATTTAACTATTTAAGTAAGCTTTTGCTTAAAATTTGATCATTTTGAAAATCTCTTTAAATCATCTGTTTTATATGAAGTTTGCATAAATAATGTTGCTTAAGAGAATATATTACCTTAAAAATTTTAAGCCGTGAATTAATTAACAACCACAACCTTGACTCCCATTTATCATAATAGTTAATGTACAAAGCATTATAACTTTAACTTTTTTTTCTTAAATTCGATTAATTTCAATTTATCCAATAGCTTTCAAAACCAATTAAGAAAACTTCCTTTAATAATTTACATATTGTAATCATATATTTATTTGATATAGACCTAAGTAAAATTATTTTTAAAAGTAAAAAAAATTATGAGAATTCGTCTTTCTTAAAACAAAATTAATGTAGAAAAATAACATAAAATTATTAATTATAATAAAAAATTGAAAATTATTTTAGGTGGGCTAACTTGCCCCAACCCATTAGTCTCTTTACCTAAATGAGTTGGCCACGGACCAAGTTATTTTTATACTTAGGCCCGCTCATTTAATAGATGAAATGAGAAAGCCAATATTAAATTTCATAATAAAAAATATTAAGTTGAGACCAACATCATTAATATTTTAGTATAAGAGTTGGCAAAAAAAAAATTTAGTATAAAAATACTATACTAACATGGAAAATTTATTAAATATCATTTATATAAAAGAAATGAATAAATAAATACATAAAGTTCTCTTTTAAAAATAAAATTAAAGAAATTCTTATTAAATTGTTAGATTTATGAGAATAAATAAAAATAAATCAAATTTAAAAATAAATCGAAAATTGACCTTAAATTGAAATATCAGAAATATAATTTTCCCCCCAAAATAATTATTGTTAAAATTCATTTAACAGAATAAACTGAAATGCTTTATTTTTAAAAAGGACCAACCTTAACTAAAGATGTCAAGTTAATACCAACGTCAACATTTTAATATAATTCATGTAAAATGAATAAATACATAAAATTATCTGAAGTTTAACATTTTTTTGTTAAATAAAACAATAGTGTTATTAAACCTGAAATAATTTCATCAATTTTTCATTGTGAAGGAATTAAAGTAAAAATTAATTAAGTTTAAAAATAAAATTAAAATCGGACCTTAAGTTAAAGGAGTACAAATACAATTTTCGCCAAAAAAAAAATTACAATTCATAAAACTTTCTTATTAGAATAAAATGAAATATACATTTCTTTTTAAAGTGGACCAACCTTTGAGGAAAAAGAAAACTTTAAAAACTAAATTATTAAATAATCTGGTGAGGGTTGGTTGAGTCATAGTGATGACTTAATCAAGATAAAGGGGAAGAATTGAAGGCATATATCTGTAATTCTGTATATTTCTTCAAGTTATTTATAATGAAAATGACTTGATGATAGTAAAATTGGGAATCCAAGCTACCAAATTATTAGGAGTAATGTGTGTGCTGTGTCCGTTTCATGTTTTGTTTTCATATGGCTACTATCATCACAAGCCACACACTTCTAACCTATATAACTCCAAAACAAAAGGACACACATCACACACATTTTTGTTGCCTCAACAGAAAAAATAAGAAAAAATAAATACAAATATTTTGACTAAATTACAAAAATGGGTGATGCTTAAAAAGTTTTTCTAATTTTAAAATTTCGATTTGTGTATACAAAACGTTTTTTGGTTGCTTAAGCATCAACATATTTCATAGCTAATTCTCTACCCAATTGAATGGTGAACTCCCGGATTAGTCATTAACTATGGATCGATCAATATTCAAGAACTAACACCTAGTTACTTAAAAAAAAATAATAATAATAACCCAGAATGCATGTTTGATATACAACTATTTTGTCATAATTTGAGTAAACTTACTTAACTGAAATGCTGTTAATCACTGCTTTGCAGTGATGACTAATAAAATAATTTTAAGATTTTGCTTAAATGTACTAAAATTTTTGGATTTATACATCAAAATTGAGATTAAAAAAAAAATCCCAATTTAGCCTTTTCTTTTTTAATTCCTATATATGTTGCGTATGGATTATTGCTGTTGGTACATAGCCTCGGTGGCAACTAAAACCCAATGCGTTATTTCTTCAAGATAGGTTCCTATCATCGTTAAGTCAGTACCAATCTTTGGGATATATCAAAAATATAAAAATAAAAACAAAAACCAATCTTTGGGTATATGAATATAATCAATATATATAATTAAATCATGGAGGCCACCACACAAATTATCAAGAACTAGTGGAGCCTATTGGTCATATACTTTTATGCCCAGAAATTATATCAAACACTCTTACAAACTCTGCCTATCTTCTCTGCATATCAGCATTTCCTTACTATTATTTTTTCGGTCTCACTCCTTCAATCTTTAAATAAAAATGGTAATTTCATCTTCAAGTATATATATACATATGACTGACTGTTCAAAGTTTGAGTTGTTGTTATTAATAATATTCTTGTCTCTTGTTTGAAAACTCAACCTTGAAGGTTTTGGTGTCTAGCCATGGAGGAAAAAAGGGTGGAGACGATGGCGGCGTCACGGTGGATTTTCGAGGAAATCCGGCGGACAAGTCGAAAACTGGCGGGTGGCTAGCATCAGGACTCATCTTAGGTGATGACTGCTGAGTGCTTGAAAAATTTGATATATATATATATATAGAACTAACACACAAGTTGAAAGGATGGGTTTGTATGGAATTAGTAATTTTTGTTGTTGTTGGTGTTGTAGGGACTGAATTGTCAGAAAGAATATGTGTGATGGGGATAAGTATGAATTTGGTTACTTATTTGGTTGGAACATTGAATTTGACATCGGCAAAATCTGCAACCATAGTGACCAATTTCTTGGGAACTTTGAACCTTCTTGGATTGCTTGGTGGCTTCTTGGCTGATGCTAAACTTGGAAGATATCTTACTGTTCTTATTTCTGCTGTTATAGCTGCTGTGGTAAGTTCATTATTTATTACTTTCTAACTTTAATTTCAATTGAGTGCATATATAAAACTAAAGAGTAAACTACCAAATTGGTCCCTGGATTATTGGCTCGCTGACAGATTGGTCCTCGAATTTAGGAAATTGACAAATAGGTCCCCGAATTTTTCTAACGAGACAAATAGGTCCCCGAATTTTTCTAACGTTAGTCAAATAGGTCCCCGAATAACATGCACAGAAGGACCTATTTGACAAATGTTAGAAAAATTTGGGGACCTATTTGTCAATTTCCTAAATTCGGGGACCAATTTGTCAGTGAGTCAATAATCCAGGGACCAATTTAGTAGTTTACTCTAAAACTAAACCATAACTTCTCTCTTTCTTCTTCTTCTTCTTCTCTTCTTCATGTCCCTCTGTTTTTGTTTTCTTCGATAAGCATTTGGGTCTTGAAGAAATTTACTATGCTCTCCAGATTTTTTTTTTATTTATCTAGTCATATTTTGGTAAAAATAAACTTTAGAACATAAGATTTAAAGGTCTAGTCATTTTAGTCTTCTAATTATGGGGTAAGTTTCATTTTGGTCTCAAAACTAATTTTTATTCTTTTTTTATTCTCAGACTTTTATATTTGTTCCATCGTTAATCCAAAATGTGATTTTATCTAGTTTTTACCATTATTTATAATCTGGACGGTTGAGATTGACCATTTCTCCTTCATGTGTGAATTGATAAAAAGATCAAAGAAAGAAAAATTTACACTTTTTGAAAGAAAAAACAACTAAAATTTATCTCTAATTTATAATTAAGAATGAATTTTTTTTCTTTATCAATTCATTTATTATAATACATATGGGAGAGGAATAGTACATCTCAGTTAAATGTCCATGTTAAAAATAATGGCAAAAACTAAACAAAATCACATTTTGAGAACTAAAAGAAAATAACTTAAAACATTTGAGAACCAAAATGAAAAAAAAAATAGTTTTATAACAACAAAAATGAAACTGACCCATAATTTTTATATCAAATGAGGTTCTGACCAAATTTAAATATGTGATTCTTATTAAAAAAAAAAATTTAATGCATAAAATTCTATTTGAAGTTTTGAACCTTGTTCTGTTCGTTATGTAAAAAACAAAATACTTTAAATTATAACAAAGATAGAAAGTTCTTAAATTTTTTTATTTCGGATAAAATATTATATTTAGTAATTTTTTATTAAAAACTTTATTAACTTTTTGAGTTTGTTGTAGTATAGTTTGTCAATGAGGCAACAGTGAGAATTTCTTTTTTTTTTTTTTT
>QANZ01050508.1:13893-29531 GCA_003254925.1 Chamaecrista fasciculata | reverse complement strand
CTCGCCTGCTACTTTGCAAATCTTCACATCACCTCTGTCAATCATGTCCCTGACGAGGTGAAAACGTCTGAGTATATGTTTGGTCCTCTGGTGGGACCGTGGCTCCTTGGCTTGCGCAATAGCTCCACTATTGTCGCAATACAGGGTAATGGGATCAGAGATGGTCTGAACCACACCAAGCTCGGAGATGAACTTTCTAATCCACACAGCCTCCTTTGCCGCATCTGATGCTGCAATATACTCGGACTCCGTTGTAGAATCGGCAATCGTGCTCTGCTTGGAACTCTTCCAACTCAAGCTGCCACCGTTCAGGAGAAACACATATCCTGACTGCGATTTGAAGTCATCTTGGTCGGTTTGGAAACTAGCGTCTGTGTAACCCCTTACACATAGCTCTTCATCAGTTCCACCGTAAACCAAGAACTCATCCTTAGTCCTTCTTAAGTACTTAAGGATATTCTTGACAGCGATCCAATGATCCTCACTGGGGTCTTGTTGGAATCGGCTTGTCATACTCAGGGCAAATGACACATCAGGTCGAGTACATAGCATGGCATACATGATGGATCCTATGGCCGAGGCATAGGGGATACCATTCATGCGACCTCGCTCAACGAGTGTCCTCGGACACTGTTTCTTGCTTAGGGTCAGCCCATGATTCATCGGAATGAATCCCTTCTTGGAGTCTTGCATACTGAACCTCTTCAGTACCTTATCCAAGTACGTGCTTTGACTCAACCCAAGAAGCCTACGAGATCTATCTCTATAGATCTTGATTCCTAGAATATAGGCGGCTTCTCCTAGGTCCTTCATTGAAAAGGATTTTCCCAACCAGGATTTTACAATCTCTAAGGTTGAGACATCATTCCCAATGAGTAGTATGTCATCGACATACAGTACCAAGAACACAATCGTGCTCCCACTAACCTTCTTGTAAACACAAGGTTCATCAGGGTTTTGTAGGAAGCCAAACTCTTTGACGACCTCATCAAAACGATGATTCCAACTTTTGGATGCTTGCTTCAATCCATAAATGGATCTCTGAAGCTTGCACACCTTGTCTGGTGCCTCAGGACATTCAAAGCCCTCGGGTTGTATCATATACACATCCTCGGGCAGCCTTCCGTTAAGGAATGCTGTTTTGACATCCATCTGTCATATCTCATAGTCGTAATATGCAGCTATGGCAAGGAGGACCCTAATGGACTTGGCCATTACAACAGGCGAAAACGTTTCGTCATAGTCTATACCATGACGTTGCGTAAATCCCTTTGCAACTAGCCTCGCCTTGAAGACGGTGATGTTGCCATCCATGTCTGTTTTCTCCTTGAAAACCCACTTACACCCTACGGGTTTTACCCCTTCAGGTGGAGTGACCAAGGTCCAAACTTGGTGATCGTACATGGATTGCATCTCAGCCTTCATGGCTTCAACCCATTTTTCTGAGTTGGGGTCTACGATGGCCTCTTGATAGGTGGTGGGTTCACCACGCTCGGTGAGCAACACATCCTTGTTTTCAGTCACGAGAAATCCATAATATCTCTCTAGCTGGAAACATGTTCTATCAGACCTTCGTGGTCCTTGTGTTTGTGGAGGAGCTTCCACAACCTCTTGTGGAACTTCTCCAGTTTCCGTCTGCGCCTCTGATGCGTCTCGTGGAGCTTGAACTTCTTCAAGCTCTATCTTACTCCCACTGTTTCTTTTGGAAACCAGTTCTTTCTCTAAGAAGAATCCACTCCTGACCACAAACACTTTGTTGTCAGTTGGGCAGTAGACGTAATACCCTTTCGTCTCTTTAGGGTATCCCACAAATAGACACTTGAGGGATTTGGGAGACAGTTTATCGTTAGGTTGTTGCTTAACATAAACCTCACATCCCCATACCTTGAGGTAAGACAAATTGGGACTCTTCCCTTTCCATATCTCTTATGGTGTCTTCTCAACGGCCTTAGACGGAACACGGTTAAGTGTGAACGTGGCAGCTTCTAAAGCATACCCCCAGAAGGATGGCGGAAGATCAGTCTGACTCATCATAGATCAAACCATATCCAATAAAGTTCGATTCCTCCTCTCAGACACACCATTCCACTGTGGTGTTCCAGGAGGAGTCAGTTGTGAAACTATTCCACAACTACTAAGATGATCAGTGAATTCTTGACTCAAATATTCGCCTCCTCGATCAGATCGAAGGATCTTTATTTTCTTGTCAAGTTGGTTCTCAACTTCATTTTGAAATCTTTTGAACATTTCAAAAGACTCTGACTTGTGCTTCATTAAGTAGATATACCCATATCTACTGAAGTCGTCAGTGAACGTAATGAAGTACGAGTAACCTCCTCTGGCATGAATACTCATGGGTCCACATACATCACTATGTATGATTCCCAATAAGTCAGATGCCCTCTCACTCTGACCAGTGAGAGGCGCTTTTGTCATCTTGCCAAGTAAACAGGATTCGCAAGCATCATATGATTCAAAATCAAATGAGCTTTGAAGTCCATCTCTATGGAGCTTCTCGAGGTGTCTCTCGTTTATGTGGCCTAGACGACAGTGCCAAAGGTACGTAGGATTAGGTTCGCCAACCTTAATCCTTTTAGTATCAATGTTATAGATATTATTATTATGTCTTTGTTTCAATTCTAAGATATAGTGGTTATCATGCAGATCTCCATAAGCATATAACACATCATCTTTATAAATTGAACACTTTCCATTACCATTCACACAAATAAAACCTTCCTTATCCAAATAAGAAAGTGATATAATGTTTGAACTTAAACATGGAACGTAATAACAATTATTCAAAGACATAACAAGCCTAGTGGGCAAAACAAGCTCGTATGTTCCTACAGCTGTTGGAGATTGTGCCCTAGGGCCATTCATTTTATTTGTTAAATATGTTGTGAACATATTATTAATTTATGGAAGATAAATTAATGTGTTGTCATATTATTAGCATGTTTACTATGATAACATCCATGATTAATTATGAGATAATTAATCTAAAATTGTCCCTGGTCGATTATTTTTGTGGGAACAAAAATGAACTAAGACCAGCATGACCTCGGTGCATGAGATGCACGCACTAGATGCTGGGACGAGAGTCATGGTGCAATTACGTAAGGTGGTTACGAATTGCTGGACTGACCCGGAGAGTCCGGCATGGGTTTAGTCATCAGCTAGTCTCTCCTAGTACGCCTGTAGCGATGCCTTTGACCTGAGGTCAATGACTATTCCGGCGTTGCAGTTGTCAGTCTTTGGCTTAGTCTAACGCTGCCCGTAACAGGGCAGTTATACGGACTGAGTACGGGTCTGGTTGATTGCATTGCTGTGGAATGTGGATTGACCAAAATGGGATTTTGTCCCTCATTAGATGAGAGATATCTAACTGGCGCCCTCGATGAGTCTGTCCAGGAAAATGCGTGGCCACGCTGTGATTTGTGACTTACTCAAGGAATCGAGAAAGTTGAGGTTTGGATTATGGATGACATACCTGTGCCTAGTCCATGACCAAGATATCGTAGGACAATCAGATCTTTGACACGGAGGTACTGAGGTTAAGTCGTTTCCGGTTACAAACGATAACTCACGGATTTTGGGTAGTTGTGATGGCTTGCTAGAGTCCGCTCACAACTTGTAGGTCATGGGGATGCCCTACTGCCAACTTCACGTGGGGCCTGCTGGGTCACACACGAGCAGGAACTGATCACCATTCGAGTGGGACACGAATTAGGGTTAATTCGTGGGTCACGCGAGTGACACGATTTAAGACACAGAGGAAATGTCTGGGACATTAGGTCTGGTCTTAATTAATCTACAGATGACATATTTAGATTTGTGGGACAAATTTAAATATTAATAATTGAATATAATTAATGAGATTAATTATAGGCAATTTAAATATTAGGAAAATAATTCTGGATAATGTTCCTAAGAGTTAGGAAATTATTGAATTATAAAATTCCTAATAAATAGGAGAGGGTGGCGCCTCTTGGGAATTATTTGGGTTAAATAAAAATGTTTTATTTAATTCAAATAATATTTGAAATTCAAATGGAGATTTGAAATTCAAAAGATTTGGTGAGTATCTTTTAATATCTTTGGTGAATCAAAAATTAGAGGTTTTTGATTAATTAAATTCCAAGGATAATTAAAGGGGGTTAGGCGCCATCTTGGTGGGTCCCATTGGGAGATTTGATCTCTCAATTTGATTCTCCAAGATTGCATTTTGAATTTAAATATAATATTAAAGTAATATTATAATTATAAATTCAAGGCCTAAAATAATTATATTATCAAAATATCTTTATTTTAGGAATAATTAAATCACCAAATATTCTCCCTATTTAAATGGGCAAGTCGACTTGCCTCACAAGTGATAACACAAAAACCCTAGTTGATTTTCCTCCTAAGAGTTAGAGAGAGAAAATAATCCTTTGCACACACATTAGAGAATTTTCGACTTTCTCTAAGAGTTAGAGAGAGAATTCGAATTTTACTCTAGAATTAGGGTTTTGAGAGAAGAATAGGCAAGAAGGAGTTCTTGTGGGGGGATTCTTCTTAGCGCCACCTCTATTGCTGTTTTCCAAGAAGGAGTTCTTGGAATCAGAGGTCTGTAGATTGGTCCCAGAATTCTTTTGGAGAAAAGAATTGGAGGCTAGCACCACGGTGTTCAAAGAAACTGTTCGTGTGGATTACTGGCAGAGGGAGAACTCTGGGAGTGGACTCCGTGGAACTCGCCCGTTCAACTGATTGATTTGAAACTCTGAGGTATAACACTAACCAAGTTTTAAATTCTACTAGCGGATCCGTTCGGGAATCATAGGACCTAGGTGTTATTTTTAATTTTATTTTTGCTTCCGCTGCCTTAGGCGCCTAGGATTCCCAACAACAGCAACAGCAGCAACTCTTGCTCCATTGCCCACACGTAGGTCCACCTCGCCTCTGCTTAGCTTTCTACTTCTTCTCAACCCCTGCACATTAGTACATTTGTGAGAACCACAAGCAGTATCCAATACCCAAGTGGTAGGAGTAGACAAGTGAACGCCTATAACAAAGATACCTGAAGTAGAAGCCTCATTCTTCTTCTTCTTCAGATCTTCCATGTACAGCTTACAATTTGTTCTCCAGTGACCCGGCTTCTGGCAGAAGAAACAAACTGCATCCTTAGAGGTCTTTGCCTTCTTGGCAGGCGGTGGGTTAGGTTTTGCTGCAGGCTTGGTCCCACCAACCTCAGCATCCCCTTTCCTCTTTCCTTTGCCCTTCCCCTTTCCCTTGTTCTGAACTAACAAGATAGTGCTAGGCGCCTTCTTAATAGATGTCTCAGCAGTCTTCAGCATCCCATTCAGTTCAGACATTGATTTCTCCATGCCATTCATGTTGAAGTTCAAGACGAACTGGTCATAACTTCTGGGCAGCGAATGCAGGGTCAAATCCGTCGCTAGCTCTGGCAAAACAGGAAATCCCAGCCTAGCAAGGTGATCTATGTGCCCCTGCATCTTCAAGACGTGGGCACTCACAGATCCACCTTCTGCCATCTTGCAAGAGTAAAGAGCTTTTGAAGTCTCAAACCTCTCTTGCCTTGCCTATACTTGGAACATTTCCTTGAGATGTGTTATCATCTCATATGCCCCTTTGTTCTCCAAGTTCTTATGAATCTCGGGAACCATGGTAACGAGCATAAGACAGGCAACGTCCACAGAATCATTCTGATGCTTCTCATAAGCATCCTTCTGAGCTCTTGGAGCATTAGCAGCAGGCAGTTCAGGGATGGGGTTATCTAGGACGTAGAGCTTTCTCTCCTGGGTGAGAACAATTCTCACATTTCGGTACCAGTCGAGAAAGTTAGTCCCAGTCAGTTTGTCCTTCTCAAGGACAGATCGCAGTGATAGTGATGAAACGTTTGTTGCTATTTGATTCTACAATTGAGATATGGAAAGTTTAATTAGCAGGAAAATAAAATATATATCCACCATTTTATAAAACCCAGTAAAATTTATTATTAGTGGCTAAGACCCATATTTCACCAAAGTCTACCATCGCTGAGGGCGATCATGCATCCTTTGGCTATTTAGGTAGGTAACTCCTTACCAATCACATCTCTATGTGACTCTTAGATCTTTATTGGACTGTATCATCATATGATACCGCATGTTTATCCCATCTAATGCCTTGAGGCCCAAAACCGTTTTGATAGCCCCATTAAGTCACACAATAAAACTTGTGAATGGCAAGGCCCAAACGACGAGGCCGAAGCCCAGCCCCATATCATCAACGGCGTCACTTAAACACGTGTCGCTAAGGGCGATCACCGCATTTAATGACCCAAGATTTCAATGGGCGTCGAACTGAAAACCCCCATTCACCCGTGTCTCCTCGAGGTCAAGGTAGATACGTGTCGCTGAGGGCGATCACCGCTCCACGATGAACAAGATTTCAACAGGGTGTTTTATTGATGGCATTAAAACTTAAGATTTTCTAAAAGGGTTTGATTTTTGAAAAAGTTCTGTTTTATAGTTTAATCTTAAAACTCCTTTTAAAATTAAACGAGTCATGCCACATGTTTATTCCCCAAGTGTATCACATACACATAAACATGTGCACGGATTGTGCATCGTATGCAAAATCCCATGCTCGTATCGTATACGAATTTGTAGCGCCAAAAGCGGGGTAAATAGCATGTTAAAATCGCGTCCTAAACATACATCTAGCGTTTTGCATCACATACAAACTAAATGTAAAACAGACATATATTGTGTTTAGATATGGCCCACCTATCCTAATAATTCTCCTAAGCCAATGAGAGAATTCTTCTAAAAGACAACGTAAAATTACAAGAGAGTAAACCCCAGTTACATTGAGGTATAAACTGAAAAGTAAATTTACATCGGATAGAGGGAGACGACACGCAGGCCGTATACACCAAAAACCTAGAGCCATATCCAACACCACACAATTACATATATGAACACTTCATACAATTATGTCAAACACAATATATATCCAACACACATCAAAAACGATTTTTGTAGGTGTTAATTAGGTTGTGCAATTTTAACATGCCCTTTTCTTGAAATTAGGCCCATTATCAATAATTATAAAATTCAGGAATCATATTCCAAAATTTTAATTATTGACCCAAAAATTTTTAAAATTCATAATTTTATTAAATTTTCAGTCACCCACAAATATTATGATTAAAACACTTTTAACCATAATTATATGGGAATTTCGATTTTGGCCTAAACTTACAAGAAAAATTTTCAATCAATCATATTGATTTCTTTATGTATCACATACATAAATTTGCACCTTTTCTTATAGATTCAATTTTAGGAAAAATAATCGGTGGATTTTTTTTTGTAAAACCAAAACATGATTGAAAAAGGTAAAACACGCCAAGCATACATCACATGTACAAAAAATATGATTTTAAATCCAAGACTAGCGTGGCTCTGATACCACTGTTGGGAATTCCCGGGGAAAACACACAGCGGAAGAACTGTAAAATACAAAAAAACTTGCGCTCCTTTGGAGAAACCCACCCTGAGATCCGCTAGCTGAATTTAAAACCAGATATGAAAAGTGTTATACCTCAAGCTTTCAATCGGTTTGGTGATACTTGGCGAGTCTAGAAGTTCGTTTCCACGTCCTTCCTCCACTGGTGATCCACACGAACAGTTTCCCGAACACGAGGTGCTAGCCTCCTTGCTTCTTTCTCCAAAGAAACTCGGGATTGAATCTACAGTTGATGAATTCAGGAACTCTTTCTCTGAACTCAGGGTAGGTGGCGCCACAGAGCAAAAGACAGCAACAAAATACCTTTTGTTCTTCTTCTCTCAAAAACCCTAGGAACCCACAACAACGATTTCTCTCCTAACTCCTTAGAAGAAAAATCGACTTCTCTCTCTAGGAAGGTGGGTGGCGAAATTTTTCTCTCAACAAGGAGGAAAGTCGACTTGCCTTAGCAAACTTAGGGTTTTTCACAAAATTGCATGAATGAATTGAGTTAGGCGACTTTTAGCTTATAATTACCAAAATTATGGTAATCTTATAAATCTAAAATCATGACAATACAATAATATCATATTTTAGGACTTGAATATCTAATTAAAATATTACCATAATATTTTAATTCAAATTCAAATCCCTATCTCAGACAATCAAATGGGAGATCAAATCTCCCAATGGGACCCACTAAGATAGGCGCCTAGTTGCCCATATTTTTAGGGAATTTTATAAATCAAAAATAACTCCTAACTTTTAGGAAGTTATAACCAACTTATTTTATCCCAATGGTTTTTGAATTAAAATATTACCATAGTATCTTTAATTCAAATTTGAATTCTGAATTTAAATTCTTTATTGAATTAAAATATTACCCCAATATCTTAATTCAAATCTTGAACTCAAATTCAAATTCAAACTCATGACTTAAATTAATAAAACAATTTTATTAATTAAATCACCTTAAATGAGGCGCCACCCTCTAGCAAAATATTAGGGAATTTTATAAATCAATAATCTCCTAACTTTTAGGAATTATTTAATTTATTATTCCTAATATTTAAATTGTAAATAATTAATCTCTATTAATCATTTAACAATTATTTAAACTGTAGAAAATTTAAGACAAGACATAATGTCCCAGACATTTCCTCTGTGTCTTAAATTAGGCCACGGAGTGACCCACGAATTACCCTAATTCGTGTCCCTTATAAAGTGTGTTCTAATCCTGCTCGTGTGTGACCCAGCAGGCCCCACGTGAAGTTGGCAGTAGGTCATCCCTATGTCCTACAAGTCGTGAGCGGACTCTAGCAAGCCATCGCGACTACCCAAAACACGTGAGTGATCGTTTGTTACCAAAACCGATTTTAACCTTCGTACCTCCTAGGCACCGACCCTATTGTTCTGCGATATCTTGGTTATGGATCAGGCACGGGAAAGTCATCCATGATCCAAACCTTTACTTTCTCGATCTCCTTGAGTAAGTCCCAATATCTAGCATGGCCATGCATTTCCTGGACAGACTCATCGAGGGCGCCAGTAAGATATCTCCCAATTTAATGGGGAACAAAATCCCAATTTTGGTCAGTCCACATTCCTCAGCACGGCAATCAACCAAACCCGTACTTAGCCCTTATGGCTACCCTGCTACGGGCAACGTTAGACTAAGCCAAAGTCTGACAACTGCAACGCCGGAATAATGATGACCTCAGGTCTAAGGCGTCGTGACAGGCGTACAAGAGAGGCAAGCTGATGACTAGACCCATGCAGGACTCTCCAGGTCAGTCCAGCAACTCGTAACCCCTTACGTAATTGCACCATGACTCTCATTCCAGCATCTAATGTGTGCATCTCTATGCACTGAGGTCATGCTGATCTTAGTTCATTTTCGCTCCCACGAAAACAATCGATCAGGGACAGATTTAGATTAATTATCTTATAATTAATCACGGATGTAATCACAGTAAACATGCTAATAATGTGAAAACCATTAATTTATCTCTATAAATTAATCCATATGTTCGTAACATATACAGAAGAGGATTGGCCCTAGGGCACAATTCCTAACATATGATACATATGGAATCGATAGGATCGATTGGAAAAATTTTCTTGAACTTTAAGGCCAAAATCGAAAATCCTATATAATTATAATTAAAAGTCTTTTAATTATAATATTATAAAGGTGGCTGGAAATTTATTAAAATTGTGAATTTTAAAAAAAAAAATTTTGGGGTCAATAATTTAAATTCTTGAATGTGATTCCTGAATTTTATAATTATTGATAATGGGCCTAATTTCAAGAAAGACATGTTAAAATTGCACAGACCCTAAATTGAACACAATTTAAAAAAAAATAGTTTTTAATATGTGTTGTATGCCGTGTTTGACATAATTGTATGAATTGTTCATATTTGAATTGTGTGGTGTTGGATATGGCTCTAGGAGGTTTATTTTGGTAAATACGGCCTGCGTGTCGTCTCCCTCTACTCTTATGTAATTTTACTTTCAGTTTATACCTCAATGCAACTGGGGTTTATTCTCTTGTAATTTTCTTTTTCTTTTTAGAAAAATTCTCTCATTGGCTTGTGAGAATTCTATGGTAGATGGGCCATATCTAAACACGGTGTATGTTTTACATTTAGTTTGTATGTGATGCGCTAGATGTATGTTTAGGGAGCGAATTTTAGCATGCTATTTTAAATTTTGCGCTACAACCACGTATACGATACGAGCGTGGGATTTTGTATACGATACAAAATCCGTGCACATGTTTACATGTATGAGATACATGGGGAAATAAACATGTGGCATGACTCGTTTAATTTTAAAAGGAGTTTTGAAATTAAACTATAAAACGGAACATTTTGAAAAACATACCCTTTTAGAAAATCTTAAGTTTTAATGCCGTCAATAAAACACCCTGTTGAAATCTCGTTCATCGTAGAGCGGTGATCGCCCTCAGCGACACGTATCTGCCTTGACCTTGAGGAGACACGGGTGAATGGGAGTTTCAAACACGACGCCTTTTGAAATCCTGGTTCTTTAAATGCGGTGATCGCCCTCAGCGACGCGTGTTTAGTTGAACCTTGATGATATGGGATTGGGCCTTGGGCCTCGTTGTTTTGAGCCTAGCCATTCACAAGTTTTATTGTGTGACTTAATCGGGTTATCAAAACGGTTTTGGACCTCGAGGCGTTAGATGGGATAAGCATGCCATAATAAGTATCATACGATGATACAGTCCCATAAGGATCTAAGAGTCACATAAAGATGTGATTGGTAAGGAGTTACCTACCTAAATAACCAAAGGGTGCATGATCGCCCTCAGCGACGGTAAACTTTGGTGAAATATGGGTCTTAGCCACTAATAATAAATTTTACTGGGTTTTATAAAAGGGTGGATATATTTTATATTCTGCTAATTAAACTTTCATATTTTAAATTGTAGAATCAAATGGCAATTAATAGTTCAACATTTTCACTGCGACCTATCCTTGAGAAGGATAAACTGACTAGAACAAATTTCCTCGATTGGTTTCGTAATATGAGAATTGTTCTCACCCATGAGCGGAGACTTTACGTTCTGGATAAACCTATTCCTCAAGAGCCAGCCAAGGGCGCTCCAGGAGTTGAATGGAGGGCTTACGAGAAGCACTTTGATAACTCGCTGGAGGTCTGGTGGACACAATGATTCCCGAGTTGCATGAGGGCTTGGATACATTGATGTCATATGAGATGATAACACGTCTCAAGGAAATGTTCCGATACCAGATCAGGCAAGATAGATAAGAGACCACTAAGGCTCTTATTTCTAGCAAAATGGCTGAAGGTGCATCTGTTGGTTACCATGTCATGGAGATGAGAGGGTACATAGATCACCTTGATAGGCTGGGTTTTCCTATTCCTCCAAAGTTTGAACCGGATGTGATCCTAAGCTCACTGCCCAAAAGTTATGTCCCGTTTGTCATAAGCTTTTATAAAAGAGGAATGGAGAAATCAGTTTCTGAGCTGCATGGAATACTCAAGTCCGTTGAGGCATCCATGAGTCAGAAGAAGGAAAGGAAGAGAAAGGGCGAACGAAAGAGGAAGGGAACCGACCTGGATGGTGAGACCAAGCCAGTGGACGACCCTCACCAAGCCTCAGAGGATGTATTTTGCTCTTTCTGTCAAGTGTCAGGACACGCGATGAGAAAATGCAAATACTATTGGGAAGATCAAAAGAAGAAGAAGTGCGTTGAGCCCTCTACTTCAGGTATCTTTGTTATAAATGTTCTTTTTCTACTTAAAACCACTTGGGTATTGGATACAGCATGTGGTTCTCACATTTGATGTGCAGGGTCTTCGCAGACAGTAGAAACCTGAACAAGAAGCAAGATGGACCTACGAGTGGACAATGGAGCAAAGGTTGCTGCTGTTGCTGCTATGGGAACATGCGAGCTTGATTTGCCCTTTGGGCTAAGTTTATTGTTATGTACATTCTTTAAAGTTCAAGCATTGTTTCTCCTCCTTATATAGAAAAGGAAGATTTATATGTGTAAACATTAAAGAATGGTGTTCTATTTTATAAAGATAATGTTTATTTGCTTATGTGATTTGCAAAGATAATCATTATGTCTTAAAACTAGAACGATAACAATATTTATAACATTGATACGAAAAGGATTAAGATTACCGAATCTAATCCTATAAATACTTTTGGCATTGTCGTTTAGGCCATACAAACGAGAAACGCCTAGAGAAGCTTCATGGAGATGGACTTCCAAAGCTCAATTGATTTCGAATCATATGATGCTTGCAAATCTTGTTTAAATGGAAAGATGACAAAGGCGTCCTTCTACTGACCGCAGCAGAAGGATGTCTGACTTAGTGGGGATCATACATATGTGGACCCATGAGTACCCAAGTTGAAGGTAGTAACTCTTACTAACTGCTTAAATAAGTTTGAACTACGGTTACCTATTAAAGCATAAGTCGGAGTCTTTTGAAATAAAGATTTCAAAGTGAAGTAGAGAACTAACTTGACAAGAATATCAAAGTCCTTCGATCCGATCGAGAGGACGAGTATTTGAGTCAAGAAATTGATGATCATCTTAGAAGCTGTGAGATAGTCTCACGACTTACTCCTTCTGAAAACCCCATAGTGGATGGTGTTTCCGAGAGGAGGAATCGAACCCTATTAGATATGGTTCGATCTATGATGAGTCAAACTGATCTTCCGCCATCCTTTAAAGGGGGCATGCTCTAGAAGCTGCTAATTTCACACTTAACCGTTTTTCGTCTGAAGCAGTTGAGAAGACACCATATGAGATATGGAATGGGAAGAGTCCCATAGTGTCTTATCTCAAATTTGGGGACATAAAGTTTATGTTAAGCAATAGGCTAACGATAGACTATTCCCCAAAACTCTCAAGTGCATATTTGTGGGATACCCCAAGGAAACGAAGGGGGTATCAAGTCTACTACCCATCTGACAACAAAGTGTTTGTAGTCAGAGGTGGATACCTTTTTGAAAGGGATTCTTTGTTTCCAAAAGAAACAGTGGGAGTAAGATAAATCTTGAAAGAGTTCAAGATCCACAAGACACTTCAGAAGCGCAGACGGAAACTAGAGAAGAACCACAAGGTGTTGTGGAAGCTCCTCTAAAACACAAAGACAACGAAGTTCTGATAGAACACGTTCTCAATCTCAAAGATGTGGATCTTTGGTCATTGAGAGCAGGGATGTGTTGCTCTTGGAGCGTGGTGAGCCCGCCACCTATCAAGAAGCTTTTATCATTGTTTTGATAAAGGCGCCAAAGGAGTTTGGCCTCTTACAAAAACCCTGATAAGTCCTGTGTTTACAAAAGGGTTAGTGGGAGCGCAATTGCATTCTTGGTGCTATATGTCGCTGACATATTGCTAATTGGAAGTGACATTACTATCGTGAAGATTATGAATCTTAGATAGGTAAATCACTCTCAATAAAGGACGTAAAAGAAGCTGCCTATATTCTAGGCATAGAGATCTATAGAGATAGTTCTCAGGGGCTTCTTGAATTGAGTCAAAGTACATTCTTGGATAAGATACTGAAGGGGTTCAGTATGCAAGATTTCAAGAAGGGATTCATACCGATGAATCATGGATTGGTCCTGAGCAAGAGTCGGTGTCCCGAGACACTTGATGAGCAAGGGCGCATGAGTGGTATCCCTTACGCTTCGGCGATAGGATCCATGGTGCTATACTGTACTTGACCCGATATGTCGTTTGCCCTGAGTATGACGAGCTGAGACCCTGTTGAGGATCACTGAAGAGCTGTCATAAAGATCCTTAAGTACTTAAAAAGCGCTAAGGATGGATTCTTGGTTTATGGTGGAATTGATGTGTAATTGGTTACACAGGTGCCCGTTTTCCAAAACCAACCAAGATTAATTTAAATCGCAGTACGGAAATATGTATCCCCTGAACAGAGGCATCGTGAGTTGGAATGGTTCTAAGCTGAGCACGATTGCTGATTCTACAAGAATGGGTTGGTCGCGTAGAGACGCAGACTGTAAAACTAGTGTCTGAAGTATGCTTGGTGGTCACCCTGTAGAGACAGGAAGACACCAAACGGGAAAGGGTTCCCCACTGATGTTCCGACAGTGATATATACTCAGACATGATCACCTAGAGACGGTGATATCAAGATATGAAAGGTAGTAGTCGAGGATAATTTTGCCAGTCCTCGTACGAATTCCTAGCACATGTCTTACATGAGCATCATGTAACGTCAAATGGGGATTAGACACATTAATGGATGTTCCTAGTGTAGGAACAGTTTGATTAATGATTGTACCTAGTGCAAGTGGGAGTTTGATGGAGATTGTGCCCTAGGGCCAATCATATTATAAATATGTTTTGAACATATTGATTAATTTATGGAGATAAATTAATGGTTATCATATTATTAGCATGTTTACTATGATAACAGTCCCTGATTAATTATGAGATAATTAGTCTAAACTGTCCCTGGTCGCTCATTCAGGTGGGAACTTGAAATGAACTAAGACCAGCATGACCTCGGTGTTGGGAAATCACAGATGGAGCGCAGCGGAAAAATTAAAAAAAAAAACTTATTAAATATGCCAACTCTGTGATTCCTTCCAGGATCCACTAATTATGTTTATACCAGAAAAGTAAAGATGTTTACCTATATTTCAACCGGTGACTTATCGTGTTCGCGAATTTGAGAAGTCCACTCCGAGTGTCCTTCCTCTACCGGTGATCCACACGAGCAGTTTGGCAAATACCTAGGTGCTAGCCTCCTTCACTTCTTCCCAAGTGAATACGGGAACTCTATCTATGATTCTTGAATAATCAAGAACTGTTCTTGATTCTCAAGATTGATTGGGGTGTTCTTAATATTATCAGGTGCAGGTCTAATTCTCTCTCTCTAAGAAGAAAATCGACTCACTCTCACAATATTAGGACTTGGCGAATTTTTTACTCTCAATAGGTGCACTAGGCGAAATTCTTAGTCTCACCAAGAATTGGATGTGTGTTGTTCTTTCAGTTAGGCGCCTAGGCCCCCTATTTATAGTCTTCTCATTCCCAATCTTAGGGAATCCTAATCCAATTAGTAAATCCCTAAGATATTGAATATCTTAATATATCTCAATATATCTTTTGATTTATAATATCAAACTTAATATTATAATTCAAAATTCAATAGGTGGCAATTTAAATTTGAGACTCAAAATCAAATCTTGAAATCAAATCTTGATTGCTCAAATCCTATTAGTTGGAATGAGTCATGAGGAATTGATTTTATAATTTAAAATATTACTTTAATATTTTATTTTATAAATTCGATTTGCACATATCTTTGAACTTAAAGTGCAAGATCAAATCTTGCACTCCAAGAAACAAGATAGGCGCCATCCTCATGTGGTTGTAGAGGAATTCTATAACAACCCAACTTCTTAGGTAGTTATAACTAACTTTGTTAATTCCTAACAATATTGAATAAAAATATTACTTTAATATCTTTTAATTCAAATCCTATATCTTTTCAAAAAGATATTGTTTGAATTCAAAATTCAAACCTTGTCATCTTTATTTAATTAACAAAACATTTTCATTAATAAAATTAAGACTAAAGAGGCGCCACCC